>CM067503.1:43229749-43489520 GCA_034509495.1 Acestrorhynchus altus | reverse complement strand
GTGTGTGTGTGTGTGTGTGTGTGTGTGTGTGTGTGTGTGTGTGTGTGTGTTGTCCTCAGTCCATTATGCTGCTGCTGTCTGAGTGATCCCATTGACCTTGAGCTGACATTATAAGCTGGGTTTAATCTTTCCACTCTATATATTCTAATGCTCACTCGCTTGCGCTCTCTCTCTCTCTCTCTCTCTCTCTCTCTCTCTCTCTCTCTCTCTCTTTAGCATAAACCCCCCTAGCTGTAGGTCACCTTGCAGACTAACACAGCAATTTGAAAATTCTGCATTTAATTCAGCATAATCTCATCTGGCTTAAACATTGCTCTGGCTTTGTCTTACACAATTGACTTTTGCTTTGGTGCACAGGCGACTGGCCTGCCCAAGGCTGCATCAGTGGTTATCAGAGGCAGGTTCAGCCAAATGGAAGCTGAGCACTGCTCTGATGAGTGTGAAACATCAGAGCTTAACACCTTTAACCTCCAAAGCACTAATAACTCTTGAAATGAAAAAGACAATTAGAGAAATGTGCACAGATTTACAGTCAGTGGGTTAATTACATAATGAAAAAAATATGTAAAAAAAAAAAAAAAAAAAAAAGCATGAGTGTATGTGTGTGTTTATGAGCATGCGCGTGCAAGCATAGCAGTGTGTGTGAGGGTGTGTGTGGGAGAGAGTGGAAACAGGGTCAGGAGAGGCTGGTTATCAGAGCAGAGAGACAGAAGGCAGTTTGCTGTGGGCAGGAGAGGCAGTCATACTCATGCTCTCTCAACTTTACCCAGCACTGTCATCCACACTTTTACCCCTCTCTCTCTCTCTCTCTCTCTCTCTCTATCTCTGTTGACACTTGTTCCTTTTCCACTACTTGTTCTTTTTTTTCTTTCCTTATTGGCCTCTTTTTCACTTTTACCCCCGCGGCAGTATCTTTCAGACCAGCTTTTTTTTTTTAACTTCTATTCCAGGACCAGCAAGAACATCCAGAGCTTTCTTCAGCTTACCACATGGAGCCACAATATCATGGCCATCACCCTCTCACTCCAACAAGGTGAGCATATCTTACTTACATTCTCTCTTCACTGACACCAAACTTCTTTTCTGCATCCTTTGGTTTTATCTATTGCATAATGTTCAAATATATATTACTTCTGCATCTTCATCCATGTTTCCATCTTCCATCTTCTCCTGTTTCTCTTGCTGTCTAGAACCTTTGCACTGGTGTTTTTTTCGTTCCACCTGTCTCAGTCAATTCATCTCTCACTATGCTCTTTCTCACTGCAGGCATGCCATCCTTTCTGTTTCTAAGTAACTGCTGCCATCCACTGAAATCAATGGACCCTTGACTCTCTTTTGATTTTGATCCAGATGATGGTTTTGACAATATGCTTTAAGCATCTCCATTGCTGCCCAACTTGGCAGTAGTATTTTTTCTTGGTCTCCTGGGTTAAAGCAGAATTGCTACAGGTGCTTTATGTACTTTTTTCAGCTCTGACTGAAAAATGAAAGACCTGAAGTGATTTTCTCCATCCCAGTTAAGCAGGATTCACTTCAGAAGCTTATCCTGAGGACTTAAAAGCAATTTATCTGAACAGGGCAGAATAGGTAAAGAGCACTAACGAGAAATGTCCACCAGCTGGTGAAGAGATGTTTTTGGACCACTTGAAAGTCTTGTCCTAAAGATACTTTGGCAGTATGGACAGTACTGTGAATGGTTTCGTACAGAACTCATTTCCTTTATAGAATTATAAAGGCACTGGAATTCTTGGCGTGGCACAAAGGAAAAGATTAAACTTGGAATATTTTAACTCTTGAACACATCTTTGGGTTTCAAGAGATATGTGACCTAATTTCCTCCTCCATTTAAGTTGGCCACTTTGAATAGGACACAAATATTAAAGTAATATTAATTATTTTCAATTAAAATGCATTTTATAAAATAAAAACCTGTGAAAATAAGAGAAAAATCTCAACACCATAGCTTAACACTCTTAAATCCAGACATTTTGCACAGTTAAGTAAGTGCTGGGTCACAAACAACCTAACAGTAATGCAATAACTGAATAAAAGTCACTGTAAGGACCCATTTATCCTCCACAGCCTGGCCATGCCATTCATGGCATGGATGAAGTGGCCCCATGTGGAAGGTGACCAGGGTCCGAGCTGTGTGACCCCTGGGGGCCCTGGACGCATACTGCTGAGAGAGCTGCTCTGGCAGTTGGAGAAGAGAGAGCATCAGGCTCTGGAAGAAGAGCTGCAACATCGCCTTTCCCACAGCAGCAGTCTGGGATACCGACGCCCCTTCGCCCGTCCCAGCTTCCTCGCCCTGATGCCAGCCTCTGAGTGCAGGCAATTGGAGCGCCTCTGCGCTCGCATTCCACCTTCACACACTGCCACTGTGCTCTCCAGGTACACTTTAATGAATGTGCGTGAATATAAATGAACCTGTCATGTATTTCAGGACACAAGAGTCAGGGAAAAAAATATATTCTGCCTGCAACATTTTTGCCTGCTTATTCACATTTGGATTGATTGAAATTGTTACTGCAGACAATCTGTCACTGAATTGTTAGAGTGGAAGATGGAAAAATTATTAAAACATATTGTTCCTGCTGGTGGGATGCAACACTATAATCGAGACATGCTAAATGCCACAAATAAGGAAAGGCTGAAGTTTATTTTTTCCCACTATAAAATGCAAAAGGTTGGATACCCTTGTTCAAGTGATGTTTTGTTAATTTTTCCAAGTCAAAATAATCAACACATTGAGGTAATTGACTCTAGATGATTGTTACTCTTTTAAAGCACCATTATGCAGAAACTAATGCAATTGGTGCTTTGAGCCTTACCAAATCTCAATGCTGAGAGATACAAAATCAGCATCTGAAGTGAAAGAAGCATGTGCACTAAGATGATAGAGTAATATTACAGGATTTTACGTGGAGTGCTCTTATAAGCACTATCCCGTCTGATTGTCTCAGTTTCATAGTGCAGTTAGCAGGGTGCTTAATCTGAAGTCGCAACAATAGAGTTGATATTCTCTCTATTACTTAATTGTAATATTCTCCTTTTTATTAAGCCAATATATAAACACACAGGTTTTGAAGATGTTATTTTAAGGTGAAAATTGCTACATAATGTTGCTTTAATGCTTTTTCAAGGTTCCGGGACATTTTGGCTCACAACGACGTCCTTCCCTGGGAGCTTGTGTGCATCTTCAAGCAGGTGCTGCGGGACTTTCTGAGGAGGCAAGATGAGGTGGGGTACCGGCGTCCCTTCTCTCTGCCCCCGCCTATGCTACTTCCTGTTTCTCCTCCTCAAGTAGAAAACAATGGTTGCACCCAACAGTCGAAAGCATCTTCTGCCTCACCCTCACCTGAAGGGCAGGAGAGGCACAGAGAGGAGATTCCTACCATCTCCAGTTATGTTGACAGGCATTTGCGTAGCGCCTGCCCATATGCTGTCCAAAGAGACTGTCTACCGTACTGCCAGACCTTGCCCTACGACTGCGCCGAAGCCTACAGCACTACTCTGTGAAGGTCATAAATAGTTCAAAGTAACCTCTGTGTCCTATCTCCATACAGAATCCCCTCTTGGACACCCAGAACTAGTACAGAGAACATGTCAACAGTTTGAATCATTGTACAAACAAGGGAGGGCATGAGGTTTGTATTAGGGATTAGTTCAGACCAGGATCAGTTGGGTTATTTATGGCAAAGGCAAGTATATTGTGGGCCAAAACTGGCCCAGCTGTAGCTGCCATATTTAAGGTTGCCAGGACATTTGAACATCTAGCATACCCTGGGTTGCACAGTTTGTAATGATCACTGTAGCTACACGGCTTTGGCTGTGTTCTGGCACCTAGATTAGTATGTTAGTATGAAGTAGTCATGTCAATTTATGCTGTCTGGGCTGAATGAAAGTATAGATGTGGGCCAGAACTGAGGCATGTCTCTTTTGCTATCTGGAATGGTTTTATACAAAACCAAACTGAGATCCATAGAAGCTTTATTTATTTGCTGAAAAACAATATAGTCTGTTTAATACAGATGCCTATTTGTTGATTTGTGTATTGTTACAATACACTTTAAAACTTACTGATAAAGGACTTTTGCATTGTACAGAATATCATTTATGTTCACAAACAATATACATTAATCTGATATAACATTAGCACCACTGATGTGGGGGTGTGTGGGATATACATATAAGGTAGCAAGTCAACAGTCATTTTTATTGAAGTTGATGTGTTGGAAGTAGGAAAAATAGGCAAGCATAAGAATCTGAGAGTGTGTGGTGGTCCAGGAATGCAGTGGTCAGTACCTACCAAAAGTGCTCCAGGGACAGGGTCATAAGGCCAAAGACCCATCAATGGAATCCACAGGAGGTGTTCAAGAATGTGTTGAGGAATCCATCGTTCAACATATCAGAGCTGTTAAAGTGGCATAAGGGGACCTGCACAATATTAGACTGGTGGTATTAATGTTATTGCTGATCAGTGTAAAGATCCACTTTGTAGATATCAAATGTATCCTTATTTTATTCCTGATATTCTTTTTCTGCAACATTTGAAAACAGCTTCTCTTTACATGATGTGACTATCGTATAATGAATGGATCAATTGAAACGTTTTTAAATAGTTGCAATAAAATCTCTTTACATTAACTTACATTAAAGGTGTTTTATTACTTCTCCTGCAGAATTACCTTATTGGAGTTCGGTCATCTTCATTACATCTATTTTACAGATGATTTATAATTTGCTTCTAGAATTTACAAGTATTTTCTAAAAATATCTTGTGCATCACCAATGCCACCGATGGCAACGCTTCACAGTTGGCAAGCTCATCAGTCATCAGTCCACAGCACTTTCCAAACTCATCTGACTCCTCTAGATATTTGGGAATGTGCTTCAAATGTTAGGGTTTTGAGATGATGTACTGCTCTCCTTCTAATTATTCTAAAATTTAATATAGGTCTCACTGGCAAATGAACAGCCGTATTGACTGTACTCATCTTGTCCTCATCTTGTACTCATCACGATCTTTTGAACCTCCATATGTAAACATTCCACACAATTCCACATATGACTCTGTAAAGCAGTTGAATTCATTGAGTATAAGGATTTTGTGTGGTGTTTTGTAAGCCTCCTGTATATCCTAAAAAGCTGGATCCACATGGAGGATTTAAGGGGTGAAGTGTCGAGCAGTGAAGAGAAAACTTTAAGACACATGAACACATATGGCAGTGAACCTACTTACAAGGCCTAATCTGTCTTTTTTCCCCCAGTTTTATTTCTGGATTAGAGTGCAGAGATTAGCCTGAGGGAGGAGAAGAACACAGCTCTTTATGCCTCAGTTGACTCTCTTCTCTGGATGCCAGCCAGTTATAACTTTGTCAGCTTTTTAGTTCACAGATTATTGTTATGTGTGAATGCTAATGACAGTGTCTTTCCCTTTTGTGTATCTGAACTACAATTATATATGACCTTGGAATTGCAAAGTAATTTTTTAGTATTTTTTTATTACTTATTTCAAAATTATCTGTCCTGGTACCCCAAAGCTTTATCTAAGAACTATAAATGTATTTAATGAATGACCAGAGAATAAATAAATAAATAAATAAATAAATATATATATAAATAAATAAATAAATAAAAGGAAAAATTAGTTTTCATTCACCTGAACGTAAAGCTATGCAGCTCCACAGTTAGAGAAAGTGGACAAAAAACCTGGAAAGCAGATTTTTAAATTCCACTCTTTGGGAACATCAGCACTATACAGTGTTAGCGTAAATAAAAAAAAACAAAAACAAAAAAAAAAACAAGAAGAAGGCATTTGACATGGAAAATCAAATTAAACAATGCCAAAAATAATTACTAGCAGGAATTATAGTGAGAAATGTTATAAATCATAGGCAGAACAAAAATCATACAGGTCACCTCAGGTCATTGAGCTGATCCCATAGGTTTTGTATTGGATGGAGGTCTGGAGCAAGTGTAGGCCACTATTTAAGGTACCCCAGTTTCAAGCAGCCATGGCCTAATGATGCAACCTCAGTGAGCTGGAGCATTATTGTCCTTGAAGATGAAATTTGGCCTGTGTTCTTCATGTATTGCCAAAATTCTCCTGTTGAGAATTTTGCTGTTAAGATCCTTGTTAAAGAACAACAAATGGTGCAAAAATTACTGAAACATTGAATAGTTGGACATGTTCATTCAAACTTTTTGCACATTTTATGTTACAGCCTTATTCCAGACTGGATTGAATTCACATTTTCTCCTCAAAACTATACACAATACCCCACAATGACAAACTGACAAAGATGTGTTTGGATTTTTTGCAAATTAGTTAGAAATAAAACACAAAAATATAATGTACAAAGGTATTCACAGCCTTTGCCCAATACTTTGTTGTAAGCACCTTAGGCAGCAGTTACAGCCTGGAACCTGTTTTTGGGAAGTCTCTCCCATTCTTCTTTGCAGAACCTCTCAAGCTCCATCAGATTAGTCACCTCCCCGACTAAGGCTTTTCTACCACAATCACTCAGCTGGGTGACCAGCTCTATGAAGAGTTCTGGTGGTTCCAAACTTCTTCCATTTATGGATGATGGAGCCCACTGTGCTCATTGGGACCTTCATTGCAGCAGAATTCTTTCTGTATCCTTCCCCAGATCTGTGTCTCGATACAATCCTCTCTCAGAGGTCTACATACAGTTCCTCAGACTTCATGGTTTGGTTTGTGCTCTGACATACTGTGTCTACTTTGAGACCTTATTGTGTCTTTCCAAATCATGTCCAATCAACTGAATTTAACACAGGTGTCCAATAAATCTGTAGAAACATCTGAAGGATGATCAGTGGAAATAAGATGCACCTGAGCTCATTTTTGAGTGTCATAGCAGCAAATGATGTCAAGACTTATAAATGTTATATTTTTGTATTGTAATTTTCAATAAATTTGCAAATGAATTCATTCAATAATCCATTTTGCAATAAGGCTGTAACATGAATACTTTCCAGATGCACTTTATGATATAATTATAAACATAAATAAAGTTAATGAACTTGTTTATATTTATTTAATTCAAAGTGTGACAGTCCTTACTTGTTCTGCGTCTCAGGATGACGTCTGCGCTTCATGTGGCGTCATCTCAGTAAACAGCGCCGCCTTGTGGCTCAGTGAGAAAATTCACTGCGGCTCAATCTGAAACGCTCCTCTTCCCTCCATTACAGGTCAATTACGAGTTCTGTTCATAAACAAGCCTTATAATAACATATTATCATTAATTCTATTAACTGAATTACACTATGTAGTGAAAAGGAAGTCTCTTGATTATAATACTGCAAAACATTTTTTTTTTACATTTAACAGGTACAAATATTAGTGGGGACTTTTATTTTGGCGTGTTTTTATTTATGTAGGGTTGTTATCCAAAAAAAGAAAATTATATATATATATATATATATATATATATATATATATATATATATATATATATATATATATATATATATATATATATATTATTACATTTAACAAATGGAACAAAATGGAACAAAAAAGAGCTAAAGCGATAAATGTGTGCAATTCTGCCACACAAATATTACTGGGGACATTTATTTTGGCGTGTCTCGGGCTGTTAACTGAAAAGAATACTGATATATTAAAATAAATAAACTTAACATTAAGTTGAACTATAAAGGAAGTAAAACGATAAATGTATGTAATTCTGTCACACCGCAGACTGAGTTTAAAGTCATTTATCAGTGAGGACTTTTATTTTGTCATGTCTCGGGTGGTTAACTGGGACGGGTTGCTGTTCCGGTCGTTTCTCCCTCACAGTGAAGAGTGACCTTCTCCGCTGAGCAGCGCGAGTTTACTCATCTAAAGGTGAGTCAGGAGAAAAACGCACCTCCAGACAAAGGAGCAAAGCGTCGAGAGCTTTAGTCACTGAACATGAGAAAGAAGAATATCTGTGAATTAAGTCGTTTCTGCTTTTAGTCCGTAGAGGCCTTGTGGAGCTGCGGTGTGTGTGTGTGTGTGTGTGTGTGTGTGTGTGTGTGTGTGTGTGTGTGTGTGTGTGTGTGTGTTTTTGTTTGTTTGTTTGTTTGTTTGTTTGTTTGTTTGTTTGTGTGAGAGAGAAAATATGAGAATTTGTACCTGTGTGTTAATGTTTGTTTGTGTTAATAACTGTCGTGTGTGTAATAATATTTGTGTGTGTTAATATGTGAATGTGTACGTGTGTGTGTGTATTAATGTTAGTGTGTGTGTGTATTAATGTTAGTGTGTGTGTGTGTGTATTAATGTTTGTTTGTGTGTGTGTGTATTAATGTTTGTTTGTGTGTGTGTGTGTATTAATGTTTGTTTGTGTGTGTGTGTGTGTGTTGGTGTAAGCTGGAGGGAATCAGTTTCTGACTGAAGAGCATTTCATATCACAAGTTTCACAACGAGAACCAGACGTTTATTTTTGTAGAGCAGCTTAGTTCTGCGATCTCTGTATATCCCACTAACTAACCTCCAGGCCATGTCTTCTCCCATTAGCTGTGTCCACAAACTTTTGGCCAAAACAAGAGGGGGTCAAATGAAAACAGCCAAAGTCTTGGCTGGATTCTGGTGTTGTGCATCCCTGCCCTGCTTTTACTGCTGATCAATATGAAACTAAAAAAGCTAGCAACACTTAAATATTATTTACATGTTAAATGATTATTATTACTTTTTAAAACTTTATCTTTCAATAAAGCATGAAACATTTACATTTTGAGTGACTTGCATTGAATTGTGTTGCCCAGGCAGGTGAACATTTCAGTCTTCCCCAAGGACTCTTATTGTTGTAGTGTGGTATGACTGCTCAGCTGGAGTGAACCCTAGTCATTGGGACGGTGTTGCCCACTACAGTCCCGGAGCTCAGAATGTATTTAAAAACATAATTTATAGTCAGCAACGCAGAAGAAAGTAATGGGTAAGCCTCTGCTGGCCTTACCCATGATTGATATTTATATCTTGGGTTTTAAACAGAACAAGATATTGTTTATATTGAGTTTGAATTTAACATTCTGTTTAATTTTTGCAGAAAACCTTTCTTTCTGCTTTCTCACACTTCACTGCTCCATGCTCTTAGCTCATCCTCTACTCTGCTTCCCTTCACCCCAACTTTTATTCTCTCATAAGAGGGGTGCTCTGGCATGAAGATTGTTTTTTCTAAAGAAAAAACAAATGTAACATTTCAGTGTTTAAGTATATTAATGAGAATACAATTTCAGTGTTTCTTTTACATTTTTCATATTTTAATTATCACATCATATATTGCTATTCAACTAAAATTATGTTATGGATCAACAAATTGATTATGGAAATAGTTGTACATTGTACAGACATCAGTCTTATACGTGGCCCCACATTACCTTTTAATTCACAAAATGATGCTGTTGATTTCTTTGCACTAGATTTTAACATCTTCCTGTCCTGGTCACTAGATGGCAGGTGGTGCATTTGCTAACTGGTGGTCGAAAGTAGGCCCTTACTACACTAAGGCGTACCAGGAGATGTGGGTTGGTGTAGGACTCATGGGTTACCTGTACTATAAGATCTCCTATGGAGGTAAGTAATAATTGAGATTTGAAAAAAGTAAATTTAACTTGTAAGATAAACAGATTGATGTTTCTGTCTTTAATTGTGAATTTGTTTCCCCTTTTAATAGGAAAGAAAGCAGTAAAATCTAGTAAGTATACTTTCCATGTCTTAACTAGATTTTCTCAAGCTAAAGAGATGGAGATAAAGTGGAGCAGGGCAGAGATTATTGGCCAGTATGATGTGACATGGCATTTTTATGTAGTTAATCGGGTTGATTGTGCATTGAAGTCTTGTCTGCTTTGGAAGAAGGTCACTTGTAGTTTCAGCATTTAAGCAACTGGGTTAAACTTCACACTTCAAGGATTTGTAACAATATATAACTTTAGAATACTGGTTTGGGGGGGCTGCATGCCCTGGGTGTCTTCAGTAGCTGGGTTGAGAAAACAAATCTTCTGTTCATTTAACAAAAGATCAGTGCCTCAGGCGCTCTAGCCCAACTTAGATGGTTAAATCAGTAGTTAAATCAGGAAGAGAGACATGATTTTTTTATGGAAATCTTCTGAAATTTTTCAGCATAAATACCATGCATAGCAAAACTCCTTGTTGCAAACTAAGGTCTCGGGTTAGATATGGTCACTGCATTTTTCACGTGGAATATAGGGCTGGATGATGACATTTAAATCCCATTTTACATTTGATCTCACAGTAAGCTTTTCTAGGTGTGTTTATATTAGTAGGATGTAGTTCTTGAGCAGTGGTTCCTTTCCACTTCCTCTTGTTTGGTTTCTGAGTTAAAAGAAACCCAGGACACAGGCTAAAGCCATGTTTATTGGGATGTATTTTTTTTTTATGTCGCCCTTTATGGGGTGGTGGTAATTCTGCACATCTGAACTCTAGTCTGCATGTATACATGGTTTAAGCCTGTTTTTGGAAGCCAAAAAAATTTTTAAACAATGATTATACAACTGGTAGGAACATTACAGAGAAAATGTTACTGGGAATATTGGGTTGTACAGAAGTTGATGTTATTAAACAACTGAAAAAAAATCTGTTCTGTCCAACTGAGCAACTACCCTTTGTGTGCTAGGATTTAATAGTAAATAGAATAGTCCTGTATTTACAGGTTGCTTGACATTGAAGACTAAAACACTCTTCTTGTATTCCCTCAGAGCCTGCACACTGATTGGATGACCACCTGATGTCGCTGCTGCCCATTCCCTGTGTAAATCTTGCCCAGAAGAGCTTCACTGGCACCAGGATGTTTGTCTCTGTTTCTGTGAAATAAATAAAAGGCTATGTTTAGACAACCTAATGGACATTTCTCTGTATGTGTGGTCATTGCATTATATTCTTGGAATGCAGAGAAACTGTACTTATTCTTGTATGAGGAGTTTGCCTATACAAGTGTTTCACGGTACTACAATATGAAACTTGACATCAGTCTGACTCAACACAAAGTTGACCACAAGCCCAGTAAGCACCCAAGACAGCCTTTATATATGTTGTCTAATGCCTTTAAATGTACTGCTGATTTTACTAAGAAATGGAAAGATTTTAGGGCAATGGTGGACAACACGGAATAAGGTCCAGCACATTTATCTGCTTTAACAGACTTGCTGAACCTGGCCATTAACAAGTGAGTTCAATCGAATGGGTTGGAACTGGCACTCCAGGATTGGAACTGCAGGTACAGTGCATCTGGAAAGTATTCACAGCATTTCAATTTTTGCACATTTCATGTTACAGCCTTATTCCAAAATGAATTAATTTTTCCCCCTCAGAATTCTACACACAATACTCCACGATGACAAGGAGAGAACAGTTTCTTTTCAATTTCTGCAGCTGAATTAAAAGCAAAAATGAGCAAACACCTGTTTATATAAGGTCTCATAGTAGACAGTACATGTCTGTGCATAAGCCAATCCATGAAGTCAAAGAAATTGTCTGTAGCCCTCTTAAGACAGGATTGTATCGAGACACTAATCTGAGGAAGGTTAAAGAAAGCTGCATTGAAGGTCCCGATGAGCACAGTGGCCTCCATCCATAAATGATTCCAGCCTAGTGGAACCACCAGGACTCTTCCTAGAGCTGCCCACCCGGCCAAACTAAGTGATTGTGGTAGAAGGGCCTTGGTCAGGCAGGTGACTAAGAACCCATTGGTCACTTTGACAGTGCTCCAGTGTTTCTCTGTGGAGATAAGAGAACCTTCCAGAAGGACAACCATTTCTGCAGTACTCCACCAATCAGGTATGTATGGTAGAGTGACCAGGCAGAAGGCACAAAGCAGCCCATGTGGAGTTTGCCAAAAGGCATCTCAAAGACTCTCAGACCATGATATAAACTTTTTTGAACTGAATGCCAAGCATGTCATTTCTGGAGGAAACCAAGCAGTGCTCATCACCTTGCTAATACTATACCTACAGTGAAGCATGGTGGTGGCAGCATCATGCTGTGGGGATGTTTTTCTGCAGCAAGAACTGGGAGACTAGTCAGGTTTGAGGGAAAGATGACTGCTGCAATGTACAGAGACATCCTTGATGATAATCTGCTCCAGAATGCTCTTGATCTCAGACTGGGATGAAGGTTTATCTTCCAATGGGACAATGATCCTAAGCACACAGCCAAGATAACAAAGGAGTGGCTTTGGGACAATTCTGTGAATGTCATTGAGGGGTCCAGCCAGAGCCCAGACCTGAACTCAATTGAACATCTCTAGAGATATCTAAAAATGGATGTGCATTGTAAATGAAGGCCTCCCTCAATGTTCTCTGAGTTTAAATGAAGATTGATTGATTGATAGATTAATGGCTGCCTCAGGTCTCTACTTCACAGAATCTGGTTGCACATTTGACAACATATTGGCTTCATATTTATAGAGTGGAATGGAATAGAACTGCATCTTCCATATACAGTCACTGTTCTGCAAGCTCAGTGTTTTACCCTGGCAATGTGCTGGCATGAATTGTGAGTGTGGCGCTTGTAAAGGAGATTGGAAAGGGGAGGGGCTTGTAGCATTCTAGTATCAACAATCATTCTCTATATCATTCACAACACCTTTAAATCTTAGTTCTAGTAGTTTATTAAAAGGTAATCCAAGCATAACTAATAATGAAACAACATAAAAAACAATAGGACCACATAGCAGTAATACACTAGTGAATCTAAAAACCAAAAAAGGAAATAAACTACCAAAAATCTCCTGTGTCTGTGATTATCCACTTTAGTTATCAGCAAATTAAATTCATCACTGTTTAAAATAATAATAATAATAATAGTAACAATAATAATTATGATAACAATAATAAAGATAATAGTAATAATAAAAACAATAACAATAATAATATCAACGATGATAATAAGAATAATAACAATAATAATATCAACGATAATAATAACGACATTAATAACAATAACAATGACAATAATAATTATATTAATAATAATAATAATAATAATAACAACAATAATACTATCAACGATGATAATCATCATAATAATATAAAAACGACATTAACAACAACAACAATAATAATAATAATAATAATAATAATAATAATAATAATAAAAATAATAATAAAAATAATAATAACCAGTGTGTTTAATCACATTTCTCTGTGTTTCATTTACATCAGTATCATAAAGAAGGACTGAGTGGAGGCTTGGCGTGGTTTAATCCCAGCTCCTCTCATTCCTCTCATTCCTCTCGGATTTGTCGTGACATCATTTCACTACGGTGTGTTTGTTTCTCGGGCTTTTTCAGGGCAGCAGGCGGCTGGTTGCGGGACTGGCCGTGTCTCTGAGGACACATCTGCCGGCAGTGGGAGTAAAGTCGTGTTCAGGCGGCTCTGCTGGAGTCGCTGGCTCGCTTTTCTGCACATTTACTGGAGGGTTTTCTGTCTCCTTCCCTGCCGGCGCAAAGCGAGGACAGGTGGATTGTGAGAAGGGGTCTGATATGTGACCGGTAAGTACAAAGATACGTTTGCTTTGCCGTCGGCGGTGTTTTGTTATGGTTACAGTCCGCTGCCCGTTTCGCGAGGCAGTGTGAGCGGAGACTCCAGCTCCGGAAATGGAAACTCCAGACCGGATTTTAGCTCCGCCTACCCGCGCGGCTCCGTCTTGTCACACAAACCTGCGCAGGCGGGCGGAATGAAAACCGGGACTGGAGTTTCCATTTTTGGACCTGGAGTCTCCACTTCTATTAGCCAGCCAGCAGCGACGTGCTGAGCTACCTCGTTCTGATCGGCCTTAAAGGGTTTATGGAGCGATTATCTCGGGTTCGGGGGCCTAGTTGTTGAGCAGTTGTGTAGACGGAGTGTTTTGTCAGTGCTTTGTCGTGTAAACGAGCCTCGCGGGCATTAGAAACCGGTTTAATGTAAAGTAGCAGGCAGCTAATGGTGGCTCGCTGCGGAAGCAGGGCCACAGCTCCAGCTGATACCCTCAGCCCAACGCCGCGTGACCCGGTTATCCCGACTGTCCCGGTTATCCCGACTGTCCCGGTTGTTTGGGAAGTTTCCCTTGTGCTGGACTGTCCCGCTCGTGCTGAAAGCCCCTTGACCACCGTGTGTGTGTCTCTCTCTCTAACTGCGTTCCGTGAAGAAGCATGTCAGCATCTTTCTTTCTCTTCTCTCTGAGGGTCTCCAAGCAGCCCTGCTGACCACTGCTTCACATCGAGTCTGAGGAGCATCACAGGAACAGACAGAGTGGTTCTAGAGTCCTGATGTTCCTCTGACACCTGAACAATGATGCCTGTAAGTGTAACCTATGATTGATCTCTATCTATCTATCTATCTATCTATCTATCTATCTATCTGTCTGTATATATATATATATATATATATGTGTGTGTTTTTCTGTCTAAATCTCTATCTGTCTAGGTATCTATATCTATTTGTGTGTCTGTCTGTTTATCTGTCTGTCTGTCTGTCTGTCTACATCCACATTATATAATAGGGCAGGTTCCTTTAATCCCCACAGCCTTCTGAACCTGGCAGTAGGTTTCAGTGCTGCTCCTGCTCCAAAGTAAAGTGTGTAAATGGAGTAGTTGGCACAGAGTTTTAGTAAAGACCAGAAATATATGTGCAGTTGCTTTTGCTAATGGATACATAATGCAAGAAAAAAAGAAACACCAGCGCTGTCAAAACAGAGCACTCTTCTGCTTTTTTGTAAAATTTGAAATCACCCTTACAACTCACACTGGCTACACCTGACCAACATAAATAAACCAGTAGACAAACTCTTCTTCCATTAATATTTTGCAAAATGTTAATAATGTATAGTTTTGTTTCTCATTTAAAGTTGTTCTTTTAGAGATACAAGGTTTTGTTCTGACAGTGACAGTATGGTTCTGTGGCTATTAGGTGTACAATATCCTTCCCTTTGGTTTCTCCTTTCAGAAAGAGATTAAGGGAATGAGAGTCTTGCCTTGAAAGAGGATTTTCTCAGTTTCACACCACACTAACCCCTAGGGTCAAACCCACAGCAGGTCATTATGTCGCTTAAAACGTCTCCATCTGAGACAAAGGCAAAAGTTTTTCACCGTGCAAATTTGGTGTCAGTTGTTTTTCTGAATATTTATAATTATTTAAGAGGCAATGATTATCGCACATATATTCAGTGCTTATGTAGCGTGAAGACAGGAAGACTTCACATGGCCGGACCTTGAAGTGTCTTTGTCTTTAGTAGAGCCGTGCAGACAGGTGAATTGATGTGAAATTGTACATTGACTCTGAAGGAATCTGGTAGCATTAAACATTAACTTATACTTAATACATCCAGAGCTTTTATACTCTCAGAGGATTATTTGACCCTAATCTCGACTTTAAATCTGTGTTTATAACCTGCTTAGAGGGAAACATGAAGGGAATGGTTTACCCCATGACTGTAGGCTTAATTAGCCCTGACTGACCAGTTGGGCATAATCCTTCTCTAGTCCTGGAATGTTTATCTAATCTAATCTTAATAGTTGTGTGTTCAAGCACCCATCATATGTGTGGCTTATCTCCCATCTGCCTAATCAAAGACAATCAAAGTGATTTAAAGCCACCCGGCTGTTTACACAGTTGCTTTTTTACAAAAAGTTAGAATAAGAACTTTCTACCTCAGAAAGAAAGTAGAAATAATCACTGTTTTGTGTAGATTGTTGGACTGCCTTTGTGTCTGCAGATTTGGAGCAACCAGAGAAATGTGACCTAGTTGGTGTAATCTCCACAGAACAGTACTCTGCATAAAACTGGGGGCTCTGGAGTAGCAGCACATGAGCCTACAGTCAACATGCCCAGTGCCAAATGTCATCTAGAGGGGTACAGAGACCCCAGCTTTGGGTTGTTTAACATATAGAGCTGTGCTCCCTGAACTCTTTTATTCCTTTTCCTGAATATACAGTACCAGTCATAAGTTTGGACACAGATACTCTCTTCAACCCTTAAAGGAAAACCTTATGTAAAAATGTGCCTGTCCAGTCCTCTATAGAAGAAATAGAATGCTTTGTGTATTTAAAACACATGACCAATGGACAATATTTCTGTAGGGATTGTGTCTATTTTTCATTATGAGCAAAATATTTTGGTTCTTATAATATATTTTAATGGTATTGTATATAAACTCCATATTAAGGTTTCTAAGCCTAAGGGCCTGTATGAGATCCTCACAGTAGTCTCCCAAACCTAGTATAAAACCTGCTCTGTACAGTAGAGACCGTTACTCCAACAAAAACAAGGTTTCTTCGTGCTTTCTGTTCTTGTCCAAATGGTTGCTATGCTGCTTCTAAGCCTTTCATATGTCAAATGATGTCTGTGGCATTGTTCAGTTGTTACTATGCTGTTGCTAAGCACTATGGAACTATTACTACTGTAAGCACTATTACTGGAATATAAGATTGTTGCTATGCTGTTCCAAGTGGTTGCTATGTTGTTGCTAAGCAGTTGCTGTGTTATTCCAGGTTTTTAGTACGCAGTTGCTGAGTGGTTGCTATGCTTGTCCGAGTGCTGCCTGTGCTGTTGCTAAGCAGCTGATACAGTATTCCTGTTTTTAAAGGGGTTCCTAGGCAGCTGATGTGCTGTTGCTAAGGAGTTACTGTGGCATACTGTGGTTGCAGCGCTGTCACGTACAGTACCTAGGGTGTTGCTAGGTTGTTGCTTTGGTGTCCCAGATGGTAGTAAATAAGAACTGTTGATAAGCGGAAATGATTGATGAGTTGGAAAACACCCCTGAGTTGGAATCTTGTTGAATTCTCATGGTTGCTGAAAAACATCTGACAGAACAATAAGAATATGAATGATAACAGTAATATCCAGTAGTACAGTAGTAGTACTGTACAGTCATTTATTTGTTTATTTAACAGGGGCAGTGCTTATTCATCAACAAACATATTACGGAGTTATCCCTAAAGGATAATTTTCTTCTCTATTCCCGGGCCAGTTCTTAAACCGGCGGCCTAAAACGATTGGAAGACTTAATTTTTGCAATTTTGTTTTCTACCCTGCAATTCATAAATCTTTTGCACATGTAGCTTGAGAGTCATGCACATTTGTATCCTTTTTAAAGCTGAACGTTTGATTCACTGTGAGCCTTCCCTGTGTGTTGTGTTGTCTTCACTGCATGGAAGATGTTTGATCGGCTCTTCCTTTTTCAGTGTTGGTACAGTAACTGTGCTTCCTTTGTCTGGGTTGTCATTAAAGTCAAGCCACAGACAGAGAACGCAAGCAGCAGAAGGTAGGGGTGTGGTTAGGTTCAATTCGGGGTCAGTTCTGAACATTGTGTTACAGCCTCCTGCTGTGAGAGCAGGTCCCCTGACTGACATACTTGCAGATGCATGTGTGTGCGCACTCCTCATTCCAGATAGCCTAAGGGAACTCTCTGTAAACGTAACAGTGTAGTAGATAGTTATGACGCTGTTGTTACTTATTACACTTACTAATGCTCTTGGTTTGTGAAAACTGCTGTTCATTCATTATTATTATTAGTGTTGTTTTTGGAAATGAATCACTGTCTCTGATCAAATGATCTTCCGTAAGGCCTTTGCACTTTGTGCAGTGCCCTTTGTGGCAAATGGTTGTTCTGTTTAGTCTGGTGAATGATTTGGCTGTGAATTTTGTGAGACGTGGGCTTGAGAGTGGAAGGTCACAGGCTTGATCCATAGGTCCGGCAACTACAGATGAGGTGTGTGTGTGTGCCACACACGGCCACAAATGGGCTAAATGCATAGGTTGATTTCTGCCTTTCTGCTGCGCTGTGGTGGTTAAAATTGTGAGATGCAACCCACTTAGAATTGCGAGTGTGTCTTACAGACAAAATCAGCTTCTGAATCTGGTGATCATATTTATTATTATAGCCATTTTCTTTGCCTGATTTAATGTGCTGAAATTTCAGGACTTAATTTCAAATATTCACTGAATCATATGTATACTTTTACAGAATGCACAACAATAAAGGTTATCTTGTGTGTGTGTGTGTGTGCGTGTGTGTGTGTGTGTGTGCTTACCTTGCAACAGGAAGCTGAAATTCCACATTAATAAGCACTGATACATTCTGTCCCCGTATGTTCTCCACCATTTAAGGTTAAATATTCCAAGAGCTAAGCTGGAGAATAACTCCAACCTTGTTGTTGCAGCCATGTTACTCAATGTTCAGAACAGAATATTTTCTTGCTGCTTTAGTGAATAACTAGAGAAAGATGTTACAACAGTGTGTGTTGAATGCGAAGCTTAAACTATCTGTGAGTTTTCACTGTCACATTGGCACTATCTCACAGTTTGAATGGCTTAAGCAAATTTAAATAAGCTAAAACAAGCAAGAATGTAGTTGGCAAGACCAGTAAACCTCAGTTGATTAATAAAAGGTCTTCTGTGATTTATGGGGCACCGTGTGCTGTTATTTGCATCGTCCCGTGCAGTTTATCCAAATCTAACGGAGGTGTGTACTGGTGTGCCAGTTCACAGTAAATTCCTCACAAAAACTATGGATAATGGAAGAGAATCGTTAACGTGTAGTTAAGTGTAGTATGTGGTTGTGTTTGCTGTAGATATTTTTCATATGTCTACTTTTGGACTGAAACTGTGCAACATTTAATTGCGCAATTGTGTACGTTCCCTAAAGTGGGGCAGGTGTTGGTCACTGGTACTATACCTTCACTCCGTTTAATAATACGTGGGTTGTTATGACCCAGAGCCCGGCTGATCAAAGTGTGATTGACCCAGTGGCTGCTTTCCCACAATCAGCTGCCCCACGTGGCAAAGGACTGTTCTAGTTCGGACTCCATGGAAGCTCCATCACAGCAGACATACAGCATGACCTAGATTGCCGTCTCGTGCTGGGACGGCAGAAGTGCACGATGGGAAATACCTACATACTGAATGAATGTCTACTAGCTATTTGTCTTGAAAAGAAAGGACTGTCATTGCTTGAGTGTGGTATTTTGCATGTGCTTAAATTAGTTTAAACCTCAGGTAGAAACTCACTTTATTCAGAGTCAGAATGAGGAACATCTCGCTACATTCCAGAGCACTGTGTTGTAATATCTCTGTGTGTTGTGTGTTGTGTGTTGTGTGTGTGTGTGTGTGTGTGTGTGTGTGTGTTGTGTGTGTTTTGACACTGTGGAATGCTTTAACAGGGAGTTGACAAAGGACTAGCTGATAAGTGATGTTTACTCCACAGAGCTGCAGCGTCAGGTCATAACCACCAGGGGTAAATTCAGCAGATCAGATAAATGGACCCAGAGGTGGCAATTAAATAAAAGCACAGCTTAACTAGCATCATCAGGACACCAGGCTTTTGACATGTCTACCCACTGCAGCACTACACTGACACTGTGGCAGGTTTAAAAATCCTTGTCCATGTTAAAGCCAGTTTCCCAGAATATTGGAGTATAGAATATAGGAAATGCAACTGTACAAACACTTTCACCACCTCTTACTCCCTTCAGAGGTTTTAAAAAGCAATCACTCGATTGATTTAATGGAGAAAGTAATCAGCAGATTAATCCATAATGAAAATAATCACAATTATTACTAGTACAAAATAGTGTGAATTACTTTTTCTTTTACGTTGATTTAAGGGCCATTTTGACTGATGATGACATGAATTGTGAAACAGAATATTCCATTCCACGGTATTGCAGATGGCTGTCAAACCATAAAGATTTCATGCCACTGCAACCCTACTAGGTATTCATTAAAACCTGTCTACCACAAGATTTTGGCCAAAAAAACCCACCAAAAGACCAAATGGGTTAACAGTGAAATGTCCATATCATGTTTCTTCATTGTTTAGCTTACATCATTTTAGAAATGAAATGAAATGTGTATGCAGAAATATAGCCTGACATGTTACATGTTGTTACATTTTAAACCAAGCAGTCAGTAATATCATCATATGCCATTTAATTCCCTAGAGACAGAATATAGGGTACCGTCTTCCCATGAAAGAAGGACATCAACACATACTGTAGCAGCAGTCGTGACCGTCCACAAGACTTTTATAAACATAACGGGGAAGTTAAGACCAGTGGGGAAAGAATTATGTCTGGTTTCCACAGATACCGAATACCTGTCATTCCTTCACCTACTAAAGCGTTGTGTGCAGTAATTGCTCTCTTCAAAAACAACACACATGCATTCAGTGATTAAGGTGAATGAATCGCAGTAATTCAGTGGTGTGTGTGTGAACTGTTTTGAGGAATGGGTGGGAAGAGGATAAATAGTTCACACATTCCTGTAACAGCTCCATCAGAAAATGTGAAGGACAGTTTTAATTGAAAGGGAACACACTGTGTAATACTGCCAGCTGTGATCAGCCAGTGTTATGTTATCTACTGGTAAGTACGATTTGGAGACAGCAGTATCCACCAGTAACACTGCAAACATTTTTGCAGATCTGTTTCCACTCCTCTATCATGTATCTGGACATGGATAATGTTTTCTGTTTGCAGTTGCATTAAATGTGGTTGAGAATCCACTTCTGAGGATGGTTTGAGTGGTGTAATCCTAGTTCTGATCGATGTGTCTTTGACATGTTTGCATTGGACCTGTCATGTGTCCAGTGAAATCCAAACCTGGTCCAATTACTGAACACAGATGGAAACAGTATATTTTTACAAGGCGTTACCAGAATCCAGTCCAGCAGAAATGTGCATTTTTAGCAAAGATATTGCTTCATGGGGCAGGTAGTGTGTGTCACACAGCTGCAGGGGCCTGGGGTTGTGTTCAGTCCCCATTCTGGTCCCTTTCTGTGAGGAGTTTGGCATGTTTTCTCCTGTGATTTCCTGCCTCCCAATTGGCCATGCTAAATTGGCCATACCAGAGTGTGTGAAAGAATGGTTGTGTGTGGTACCCTGTGATGGTCTGGCACCATGTCCTTCCTTGCGCCCAGTGATTCCACGAAGACTCTGTACCTACCACGACCCGGAAAAGAATGAATGTTGAATTTGAACAGGACCCTGCATATTGCCTCACAGGGTGTTTTTTTACTTGCAGGGGAGTTTGTGAGAAAGGCTGCCTCATTAAATAGGATTCAAAGACAACAAAAAGTCATGTTTCTTTGAAGTATGAAGAGAATTGTTACTGTATTGGCTGAAATATACTTTATACAAAGATGCAGATGCTTTGAGCTACGCAGACTGGGTTTCACGCTTAGCTGCGTTTAAAAATGTGTCCACATTTTACATTTACTTTTTATAATGCAGTGCAATTGTTGAGAAAGGAGCTTTACAGCAACAGTTGTCTTGTACCTCAGTCAAACCTTTTTTGGAGGACCAGTTTGATTTGATGAGTTGTCCTTTGTGTTTGCAGGGCCTTGGCCATTTGCATTTGCCTCCGTGCATTGAGTATGTTCCTGTCCTAATTCAGGATGTACTGTATGTACCTCAGTCCTCTAATAAAGAATAAAAGATTCTTGTTTTGTTGTAGTGTAATTTCTCTCTTCTACATATGGGTAAGTGAGTATTTGCCCTGGAGTTGGGTGTATTGATGAGACATGTGCTATGGCGGTGTCATGTAGGAGGTGTCTGCTTTAATTAAAATCACGTGTGTGTTTTGCTCGTTTTTGTCTCCATGCGGCAGAGAGTTCTGGCGACTCACGGCTCAGTCAGTGCACACCCCAGACAACAGCAGACGGTTTGCAGTCAGCTCTATGTGGTGCCCAGTCTCTTAATTGAGTTTAACAATTAGTTTCTTCAGGATCAGCGGTCATGTGTTGTAATTATGCAGGCTTACCGTGGGGTCTCTAATTCAAAAAGTAGATTCTCAATTATGAGGGAGTGGTTCACTGTTGGAGCATTTGCACATCACTAGTGTTGGGAAGTGAATGTGTTACATATATTGGTGAATTTGAATATCGCTCTTAAGACTGGTCAGCTTTACTGGTCGTAATCTACTGGTCTTCATTTGAATTAAGCTAAATACAAGCACAACAAGCCATAGCAAATTATCATAGAGGATTGTTTAATGTGTCATTGTTAAAACATAAACAAGCAATACTCGAAGGCTGTCTATTGAATCAGTTCCTCTGTGATGTTTATATCAGTAGATGGTAGTCTACAAGCATGCGAAAGCTGCAGGCACTAAAACTGCATGTTTTTGAAACAAAATGCTTGGTCATGTCTTGTACCCTGTTTAGGCGCCTGTCCTGTCTGGACTTTGTTTTCAAATTCAGAAGCACAGATATGTCTGGAACACTCCGTCCATCCTTGCTAGCTGCTTCGATCCCATCATCTCTCTTTTTGACCTGGGAGTAGCCAATGGAGTTGGCAGGAATGCATCAAACAGCCAATGAGCTTGAGTTAGGAACACATGAGCAGGCTGTCAGGACATTCAGTGTACATGGCACGGTGCTGTGGCGTGTGCCCTGCAGCGCTACAGTGCCATCAGTGTCACACAGTCAGTCAGCTGAAGAGCATGCCCCTTTCCCATCGTCTCATCTGCTCGCGTGGGACTCAATCAGCCAATGGCGAGCTGAGGAGGGAGTGCGCTGGCTAACACGCTGTTGTTGGGGAACTTTAGAGAAAAGCATGCTCACCAGTTTGGTGATAACTTTTCAGGACTCCGATGGTTCTTTGAAAAGCTAACCAGTGGTTTGGGCAGAGCTTTCATATGTTAATGTGAAAATTGCTGTTAACGTAAAAACAAGTAACAAAAAGGTAAATGACAGTTCTATCCAGCTGTGTTTTTATTAATATCCAAGCAATATTCATAGGACATGCTATTCTAAATAGCTATACAATGTGCATGTTTTATTTATTTATTTAGTACGTATGCAGATTTGTTTGATGTGAGAAATGCTCAGAAGTGAGTTTATAGACTATTTTCAACCCTGTTATTGTTCCGTTTGAATGATTATTATAAAATTATAATTATAATAAATGGTTTCAGTTTCCAATTTTTCAAGGTGTGCAGATGAAGATGGCTGCTCAGGTCTTAGGTGGGAGCTGAAATGCAAAAGAACCCATCTGGTTCTCTTTCACGTGGCCATGTTGCTTTAGATGATGTGAATGGAATTCTGAAATTTCTATACTAGAAGTGCTTGACAGTATCTCCTTCTGACTAAACATCATGGAGCAAACCATTGTCAGCTGTTCAGTCGGAGAAGAAGGAGTTCAAAGAAACTCTCTAAGCTTGGATCCTCATGAACGCTTGCTGCTGCTTGTATTAGAATTTGGCACAGATTGACTTGGTACCCAACTTTGGTAGCCAACCCTGAAGCGAACTGAAGAGATTGTATTAGAGTTGTGTCTTTTGTGGCTGTTCTGTATATAATAGTTTTGGGGTTTTAGAGTTTCACAGTTCATCACTGACCTTCATGTACCAACTCTTATGTGCAGCTATGCCCAGATAAATATATTTATTTCTTTTAAACTCAGCTGTGTCATGTGAACATAGACTGACTGACGGTGGCTACGTTTACATGCACCCTAATAATCAGAATAGAATATGTACAGTGTACATTTTAATTGGAATAGTTCTGAATACACTTTTTATCAGATTGAATGAGGTGGGAAATCTTTAAAATAATCCATTATAGAAGATTAGTATGTAATGTTTAATAATATCTTACAATATCTAAACACCTGTAATTGATTACATTCCAAATCAGAAAGTTTATGTTCATTCTGTGCTTTTCCGTCTGCAAATTGTTTGCATTCTACTGAAAATATCACTGGAATGAATTCGTTCAGATTTGTGAACAATTCTTGTTGCCCACCTGTCCTCCTTCACAGGCCTCATCACAAACGTGTTCGTTTATTTTAATGCATGCCTTTGAATTGCCGACCTTGAAATCCAGGAGCTCCTCAAATATGAATGTGGGCTGTCATAAAAGAAAAGCTTTAATAAGGAATGAGGGATGTGAATGGGAAGCTTCTCAAATATCACTCGTGTGCTTTTCAGAGATGTTTTCAAAGGTTCAAAAATTCTCATGGAATTTTCTCTACATCAGTGGCAAACACTCACCTCCTACAGTACACTGTACACAGTACACTGTACAGCTACAGTTGAGCAGTTTTTCCTGGCTTAAAAAACCCATTGTGATGACCAATAGGTCGAAGAGGCTTGGACCCAGATTTCTATAAAGCTGCTTTGTGACAATGCCTTTGTTGTATTTATGAAAGGTGTTGAAGAGGACGTTTTTGGCCCACTTGGTCCAGATACATAAAGTTGTAGTGTGTTGTGTGTTGTGTGTTGTGTGTTGTGTGTTGTGTGTTGTGTGTGTGTGTGTGTGTTGGGTAAATATTCTGAGCAGTTTCTCAGTCAAATATGAGGAGAAAGCTTCAAAAACAGCCTGTATTGTATTAATTGTTTTTGTGATATCACAAAGTCAAGGCATTTCCATCTGTCTAGTTGTAGCTGTTTAGCCACGCCCATTCATGCTAAAGAGAATTAGTCCACAAATAACTATTTACATAAATCAGTTGAAAGCCTACTTTGGACTTGAAAATGGATCAATATCACGATAAATGGAAAAATTTATCTCAATTATGATTAATTATTTATTTTTGTGTCATCTTCACTAAAGCCAAATGTGTCCAAATGGACACAGCATGTTTCTTTGGTACAAGCTGCTTGAGTTGCTCTGCTGCTTTTGTGTTGTTTGGGTTTTTCTTCAGTTCTGCTTCCATGTCACAGACTGGACATTACGTCAATAGTGTGTTTCGATTGTGGGGGGATATATTCACATCTGTTGCTGAACTAGTGTTTTGGTTTGGGTGAACACTAAAATTCCAATGATTGTGACAAAATATGATGTGAAACAGCAGCCAGAAACCTTTTTGTCAGAGCCCACATGACATTGGCTTTGGAAAATGCAGAGATGTGCATGTGGATGATATTAAAAGCCTCAGACCACCGTTGAGCTCTGTAAAACACAGCAGGTAAATCAGCCTGTAATTTTCTCAGCGGAGGATGGTGTAAAACATGGACTTGGCTGATTTGGATGGGAGTAAAATCATAGAGGAGCACTTATGAAACATTAATTTAACCCACAACACCATGCGAATATAATCTCATCCAAATAGGACCTCACTCTGACTGATTCAGTCATCTTTAAGAGATACTGAAGGGAACACAAATGTCATAAACAAAGTCAAAATGATAAAATACATCAAAAAAGGGAGTTTATGGTCCTTTTTGTCAGACGCTGTTTCTCAGTAGCTGACACAGTCTAGCAGTTTGTGGTGTAACTCTTGGCAGGGTATAATGGGTATTCTGTGCCAGTTCAGAGCATTAGTTTGGCCAAACTGTTCCAGTCTTTGGCACTGCAGTCCAACTGCTGGGAGTAATTTTCAGTTCTTTTCAGGGTGCCGAGCTCCTAGCCAGGCGAAAAAACGTTTTGGGCAAATGGTGCCTACAAATGTTTAACTCGGTTCAGGATTCCAGAACTCCTGTTGCCTCATTTACTTTGCTCCAGTGAATGTGGTCAGTTTTCACTTCATGAAAGCAATTACTGGGAAATTAAACAGTGAGCGAGATGCTGTTTCCAACTACAAACGGTTTTCATTTTCATTTCTGAAATTTTGGTTTCAGGAACTGTGTCTGTGAAAACAGAGATGGGAATCTGTGCTGAATTATCATGATCAGACGAGTCCTCTTGGATAGACTTGCTGTCCTCTTGGTGTGTCCTCTTGGTGCAGTGTGTGGTTAGCAAGCTGAAGAGATTCTCTAATCAGCAATTATACCTCCATACACTCTAGCATTAGCCCTATATCTATCTATCTATCTATCTATCTATCTATCTATCTATCTATCTATCTATCTATCTATCTATCTATCTATCTATCTATCTTATCTATCTATCTATCTATCTATCTTATCTATCTTATCTATCTTATCTATCTATCTATAAAATTACATAATTTGACATATCTGTGTATATAATACCAGATTATATCTGCTGATCCTTTTCCTTCAGGATCCTGCAGTTCAATATCCAAAGCTTTATTTAATGGTTTAGTGTGTTTCATATTTGCTGTGTTGTGTAAGGAATTCCACATCTGTAATGTCTGTTTACTCATTTATCCAGCATGTCTCTCATTCGTCCACAATGAGTCTGATATTTAGACATGTTTTATTGGATCAGGTATCGGCTATTTTCATCTGAATCTATTACCGAGTCTTAGTGTCCAGAACGCCATCTGGTGGACTAAAGCGGCAACATTACTACTTTAACATTCAAGCGTGTCTGTTTTACAGAAGAACATGTTGACAGAGCTTAATATTAAGCTAATGTGGAAACAGAGCTGTTTTACCAGCACAGGAACCACTTTCAAGCAATTGCTCTCAGTTCAGAATGTGTACTATTTTACTACACACACACACACACACACACACACACCAAACAGAGTTGCCCTGGGAGCTGAATGGTCAGGCAAGTCAGACTGGATTGTATAATATTAAACACACTATAAAACAGTAAGTTTTATAAATTAAGTTTAGTCTCTCCTAAACTAAATAAATGAGTCCAAAATGTTTCATTATATAAACATTTACTATAAATAAAGTGATTTTACTTCAGTATTCATTAGCAGCATATTATTATAATTTTATAATAATATAATTAGCAGCATATATTTTCTAAACTGTGGGGCTTTTTCTCTTCACATTGTAGAAAGACTGCATTTAATTAGTGGCCACCACTCATTTTTATTACAGCACACTTGTTCTATTATGTTCTATCATTTATCATTTTTGCTTCAGCTTCTACATGGGTTTAAATAATTGCATTAACATTTAGAAGTAGAAATATAAACAATGGTAATTTTTTATTTTAGGAAAATTAATCCAATTTCTTGTTGAAAAAAGATCAAAAAGAGGGTTTTCAATTTGCAGTTAGACATGGTCCAAGTCATTTTTGACCTGTAAGACAACACAAAAATCGAATCTGATTTTATTTGCATGATACCAAGTGTTATACAACAGTTACTTCCAGCCTTTGTTGAGAAGTGTTTGAACTGTTATCTCTCCACAACAGCAGTTTTTTCCCCCTCAGACACTGAATCAATCCTCTGAGCTGTGCTACTTAGTAAATAACAGCAGAAACTCCTTTAGAGAAACATTAAAGAGTTTGGAGGTTGGTGTGGTGCAACAGATAACACCAGTAAGGCACCACACCATGCAGAAAACCCAAGCAGAAGAGCAAAATGAAACTAAAAGCTTTGACATTGATCGATATTGCCTAATACTTAGCATTGATTGGGGGCAAAATAACTTGATCATAACATCCCTATTTTAAAGTATTGGAAAAGACAGTCTGTTTATCCTCTTCTCAATATTATAACATTATTACTTACAGCTTTAATGCTTTTTGGAGTGTTTTCCTGCCTTTTTTTCTGCTCCCTGTTGAACAATCAGTACGGTCAAGCAATCTTGAACTGAATTTGAGATTACTGCATACTGACATTAGCAGCATACTGAACACTCTGCTTTTCAGTTCCACTTATTTTCAAAGGAAAAAAAAAGTTTTAGCTGCTGGATCTACTTTAACATTCATAATTAAAGCTGTCTGTCAAGAATGGGTCCCTGCTTCTTCACCATGACATTTGAACGAAAAGCCATCCGTCATTCATAAATCATAGGAAAAGAGCTTTTTGATGTCCTCCCCTTCTCCTGTGCGCTTTCCAACTTCATTAGGGACTTGGCCAGTGTTTGGTGTTCAGTTGATGTGGCTGGATTTAGTTGTTAGTGTGTGTGTGTGTGTGTGTGTGTGTGTGTGTGTGTGTGTGTGTGTGTGTGTGTGTGGTGTGTGTGTGTGTGTGGTGTGTGTGTGTGTGTGTGTGTGTGTGTGTGTGTGTGTGTGTGTGTGTGACAGCCTATTAAATTTAACTCCTTTTTGAGTAAGGATTAATAACAGCTACCCAGGGTGAACTGCACTTCTTAGCTTTTTTCCCCTGATGGTATGATTGATGGTTAGGCACACATCAGGGCCTAATGCTTTTAAACCTCTTATTAGATAAAGAAGATAAGAGGGTATGATGCAGTTGGAGCATTCAGGTGTGTCCTGTGGTCCCAGGGCATAAGTTCACATTGCACTTGCTAAAGCATACCCATTAGTGTGATAAAAGTGTGTGTGTGGGGGTGGGGGGGGGGGGGGGTTTATGTGTAGGATTGAACATACATACAACAGTGTCTGTCCCCCTCCCTTCAGCACTATTTGGATGGGATTTGGTAACACTGCACCCTTTTATAATCTTGAAATCTTGAGGAGAAGGGCACCCTCCTCAGTCTCTTTCGTCTCTCTCTCTCTCTCTCTCTCTCTCTCTCTCTCTCTCGCTTTTCTCTCTCTCTCTCTCTCTCTCTCTCGCTTTCCTCTCTCTCTCTCTCTCTCGCTTTCGTCTCTCTTTCTTTCTCTCTCTCTCTCTCTCTTTCTCTCTCTCTCTCTCTCTCTCTCTCTCTCTCAGCAGTCGCACAGCGAGCGTGACTCTTAAAGGCTTCTCTCTGCAGGGATTCCTTGCGCAGGGCTGTTTGCTTACTACTGAGTGTGCTTGTGTGATGGGGTAGGCAGGCAGAGGGGTCTTGTGTACCCAGGGGTGTTTGTAGCAGTGTGCCGACTCGTTTAATATCTGCGGGATGAAGAAGTTTGTAACCATTGTCCTTCGTGGCCTGGTCAGCCTGTCTAAGGATAAGCCCTGGGGGAAGGAGCATACTCAGCATCTGAAGAGAGAGGGCAGGAGAGGACGGACCGCATCCAAGTGGCGTAAGGTGATGTTCATAGTTGGTCTACAGGTTGGGAGGGGATGAAGTCATGTTACTAAGGCAACATGTAGGCATCAGATAAGTTGTAGCATTAGTTGTGGCAGACTTGGAGAGTGTTTCTGCTCCAACTGTTATTAATAATGTCTGTTGTACTAGTGTTTACTAAGTGTGCGCACTTCATGTGTGGCGAACAGACGTCATCAGCGGGTTTCAGAACATACAACATTTACTTTTTTAATACTGCTTTATTCTGTTTAGTTTTAGTCATTGATGTTAGTAATGGTCTGCAAAACTGGTACCTCATTTTTGGAAAGTAATCAGTATCCCTGCAGTATACTCCTTCAATGCTGATATCCGTAACCCATCAATATAAACCAGTGTTTCTCAACCCTGGGCCTAGAGGCACCCCTGGCCTGCAGAATTTAGAGCTTTCTATGCTCCCAACACACCTGATTCAACTAATCAGCTCATTAAAATCCCTTTCAGAGTTGCAGGGGATGTGTTCAATCAGGAAATTCACAAAAGTGTGCAGGCTAGGGGTGCCTCCAGGACCATGTTTTGAGAAACACTGGTTTAAAAAACCAAACATGCAAATGAATACAGGAGTGCCTCCAGGACCAGGACACACCCTCTGGCTTGTTAATAAGTTGGATAGTTGCATGATGGGAGCAGTGAATGCTCTGAAATATGCAGGGTAGGGGTGCTTCCATCCCCATTCTTGAGAAACAAGCCACTACTGACAGTAGAGTGGTTGTGTCACAGGTAACTTCATAATAAATCTATAGGCCTTGTTTAATTGGCATTGCCTAAATCCATTACAGGCACCTATTGGCATCCACAATGTTCAGAAGTTCTTCAAAATGAGTGTTCTTCTTAATTTGATCGTTGTGTGATTTATTGCCAAACATTGTAAGGAAATCGCTCCAGTTGCCAAGATTATCATTAGTGGTCATTCTTCAGCATTATCCAATCGTCTTTGTTTTATTGCACTTTGTAGAATTGCTTGTTATTATGATAATGGATTAGGTCTTGATGTTGAGAGGAGGGTGGTAATGGAAGGACTCAGTAGGGGCTGTGTGCTCTCTCATCTTTGCTGGCAGTTGTAATCTTTTCATCCCCATTGTTCCGATTAATCTCATCAAAGAAGGACAACTGCCACTGCTTCCTCAACACTTGGAAATTTGAATTATGCCTGCTCTTTTCCCTTTTATTTCCCCTTCCTATTCCTACCGCAGGGAAAAATGACAGTGGTGCATCTTCTTTGATGTTACATTCATTTTGTCCTTTTCATTGTGAAGAGATTCTTTTTGCAAAAAGGATGCATTCAGGTTTTAGAAAGGTGCTACTCTGGTGCTTGCTGTGTCATGGAGTTTTCTCTGCCTGGCTATGCACCGAAGGGTTTTAAAACTTGTATAGAATAACAATTGGAAAGATTTGGAAAGGAAGGCCTTATTTATAAAGGTAAATCCAAGCATTGTCTTATTACCTTAAGCAGGTAACTCTAGCTAAGGATATTCTGAGTGAACAGCAAAGCACTTTTGTAAGTCGCTCTTGATAAGGGCATCTGCTAAACGCCATAAATGTAAATGTAAACATATGTAGCTGTATTTATGGATTTCCATAAATTTTATAGAACGTCGGAGTGGGTTTTCCGTATTTTACACAGGCTTAATAATACATACATGCTGGATCATTCAATGCATAAAGCACACCTAATGCAGCTCTGGAAGTTAAGACACCACTTAACCCTAAAGTCACTTACAGGTTGCAACTGTAGTGCTGTTCCTTTCACGTGGTCACTGTGTGTGTGTACTAGTGTGTAGGTGCAGTTTCTGCATGGATGGGTTAATGTTTATATAAAATATTGACAGAATGTCTCCCAAATTCCAATAAAAATATTACTGTTTGGAGCATTTATTTGCAGAAATGCCAAATACTTAAAAACTCAGCAAGATCTGTGTTTATAGATTTTAGTGTTTTTAATATTTAGTGAATTAATCTTAATAGTCAGGGACGGCATTCATGTCTTGCTTTGCCATCCGTTAGTTTTTCATACAGCTTTTGGGTGAATTGATCACTTCTGGTGCAAAAATTCAAGGAGTTCAAAAGTTGTTTTAACAGAATGACTGGAATACAATACCCATATGTTTAAAGACGCTGCGCATAAATCATTTTGGTCTTTTTGTTTCCAGAGTTTAACAAGGTGCACCAAACAGCTTTAGCAGTCACTACTGTTACTATTTGTTGTAGTTGTTTTGGTTAATTAGTAATTATTTTGTTCTTTTTCCCCTCTTTTTCATCAGTATCAGGGCTCTAACATAGTTTGCTGTTTATTAAAGGTTTTCTTTAATAAAACACTCTATTAATAAGGTAGTGATTGATAAGCTAGGGTCCTGGTCCTGGAGGCACCCCTGCCCTGCACACTTTAGCTTTAATGCACCTCCTGCAACTCTAAAAGGGCTTGTTAATGAGCAGATTAGTTGTTCCAGCTACACCTGATTCAGGGGACGCTCTTTAAATCTCCAGGGCAGGGGTGCCTCCAGGACCAGGGAAGAAAAAGAGTGTTAAATACACTGTTTAATTATTTGATAAGACCCAGCACTCCTCTATGATAAGAATGCTGGGTCTTATGTTTGTAGGTCCAGTATAGATGCTTTTCCGTCAATGTGAGGTGGGTTCCATTCTGGTTCGTGAACCTAATTTTGAACTGTTCAGCACATTGAGCCTCATGAGACCTTATGTTAAAGCTTGTTTATCGTTACTCACATCTATGTGGGATCTCCTCACACTGCTGTGACCTGAACATTTAAACTTGTTTAGTAGAAGGTGACTCAGATTCTCATATCACATGTGGCCACTCCTGGAAATATGCCTGTTGATGTGGTCATTGGACAAAGATAAATACAAAGATAAGCAGCATTCCCTCCATTTGTATTGCACAGGTGGAACCTGACCTCCTCCTGTAACCTATCAGTGCAGTGAACACACACATACATACACACAAGTGAGCACACGTGCCTGAAACAGAGAATTCAGGCAAGAGGCAGTCATAGGAAGGTCAGTGTGAACAGTCTGTGGAGTGCTTTTGTAGAGTTACACACCAGAGAGATCAAGTCAGTAATACTGAGTTTATGTCTAGCAGGTCTCAGCTGGGCTTCTGTGGGATGAAAATGGACCAGCTGACGTGTGGAACATTAAAATACAGCAGTAACATTTCTGATTTTCTTTTCTTTTGTAGGTTGTGCAGTAATTTCATGCTGCATGATTTCTATATCAGATGAAGTTTTCTGTGACGGTTTCTTACAGTGGGAGTTCATTTCAGTGTTTTTGAGGAATTAATATTAGGGTTGGGCAGTATGGACAAAAAAATCATATCCCTGTATATTTCAGCTGAAACGATATATACAATACATTGGACATCCCATGAACTCCTTTGTCTTAACTATATTTAAACATACTTTAATTTTTATTAACAGTAATCTTCGTGCCACAGCTTTGTTTTATACCCCTTCTGTGGTGAGTGAGAATGCAAGTGTGTGCACAGGGGAGCTGAGTAGAGGAGGAGCTGAGAACAGGGGCGGAGCAGAGTGAGGGAGTAGAAAAGCTCTCCACAAGATTTTTATAAACAAGATGCCTCAACCCGTGTGCCTCTGTGTTTGCCCTCTTGGGTATAATTTGATATATTGCAGAGCCCAAATAAATATCAGGAAAACGAATGAAAACGTCACCGGTTTTTGATTGCATAGGGCTAATGAAGGTTGTAGGGGTCATGTTCTCCTCAGGTTCTCTTCTAAATGCTACAGAAGAACAGTTTCTCAGTAAATGCCGATTCAGCACCATGCATTAGGCTAATAGACAGATTTTTCTTCATTTATCGGTTGATTAATCTATTAGCTCTTTTTAGATAAGCTGCCTTCTTGGTTTTCCCTAGTTGTGTGTGTGTGTCTGTGTGTGTGTGTGTCTGTGTGTGTGTGTGTCTGTGTGTGTGTGTGTCTGTGTGTGTGTGTGTCTGTGTGTGTGCCTCTGAGTCCCTGCAAGGTCTTGTCAAATCTTCTCCAAGGGGCTTTTCTCAGATTATCCAGCTTTTCAGCAGATGACTAAGACCCCCTGTGTTGTCAGCACTCAAGGTGTACTTTCCCTTCATCTCTGATTCAATATGTTCCTTTACCTTTTGTTGTGTGTGTGAGTGTGTCTGTGTGTCTGTGTGTGTGTCTGTGTTTGATACCTTGATTTGTCAGTCCCTCTGTTGTGCTTTTTTATCTCCTGTGAATGAAACCTTTCTGTTTTGGTACTTTTAGGTTATTTTATTAATATTTATAAATTTTCTGTAAAATAACAGATTTGAATCTTTGTCAACCCACGCAGACCTGAGATATGCATGACTTTCCACATTTATGGGAAAACAGGAACGATGTGTCCTTGGCTGTATCTGATTAAAGGTGTGTTTTCAGTGCATGCTCAGAAATATGGGATGTTATTTTTCAACACTATTGATTCTCAATTAGACACTTTATTAATCATTTACAGTTTTGTAAAATTGGTGGCAGATAGTGGTTCATTTTGTGCTGTGTTTAAACCCTTACCACTAGAAAGCAGTGTTGTACTCTGTCTTCACTACAAATTCCATTAGTCATGATTTAGCGAATCGTGACCCCTGTATCATGATACGTATCATGTTGCCAGGTTCTTGCTAACAAACAGCAAGCTGTGGTTGGTGTGGCACAACAAATAACACCATCAGTGAGCCACCACAGCATGTTGGAGACTGGGGTTCAATTCCCAGTCTGGGTGACTATGCTGTGCTACACCAGTAAGAGTCCTAACACTACTGTGGTCCTCCTGTAATATGAATAAACCTAAAAGTCTCTCTGGATAAGAGTGTGTAAATGTGAAATGTAAGAACCTGGAGGAGAGCTGTGAGCACTAGACTGAAAGCTAACCTGACCGCTACAGTCTCAACTGCACACTGCTTTGTACATTTAAGGGCCTTCCTCCATCATATGCCTTTTTTTAGGAATGATTTAGTGATTGTTGTTCAGTTTAGGAATAATAATGAAGTGACTGATACGTTAGTTTCTAAACGCTTTTTCTATTTAATGTAACGTAACATTTCAAATATTAACATTTCACATTTTATTACACTTCGGGTGTGTGATATATAAACAGTACATTATCTTAAATAATGAAAAAAATGGCAGTTCTCTTATTACAAATGCTCATGTGCCATGTAAACCTGCCAAAAACACATCGACCAAAGTCACGCTTAGTATTTACACATCAAATTACAACTTTAAATACTCAATAAATACATTATTTGGCATCTTTAATATGACTGAAACATGATAGTGTCATGTTCAAAAAGCTAGACATGTCGTGGGGTGTTTGCACTCAGTGCTTAAGACATTTTTAAGACCTGTAATTGATGTTCAGTCTGTGAGGAGTCATTTAGCTGAGGTCTGGCCTGGTAATCTGTAGCAGTTAGGTTGTGAATCATGGGCTGTTAATCTCATTGTTTGCAGTGTTCGCCATGTACTTCTCTGCTGTCTATTTCTGGCGTTTGTGTTCGAGTGTGGTAGCCTAAACTTACCCACTGTGTTGGTGCATTGTGAATACTGAACATTCTGTAAGGATGAACGTTTGGTCCGTGTGTGTGTGTGTGTGTGTGTTACTGCACCAGAACTGATGTTTAACAAAGCATAACATCCCATTTATGAACTTCCCTGAAGTCCATTTGTCTTACATTATATCTTGACAGCCTACTTATGACTTGTGTGTGTGTGTGTCTTTGTCATGACCTGACACAGACAAGTGAAATAACGGCAACTTCACTGGTGGTGCCTGGCTTTCTATCAATAAAAAGGCCTCATTTGCCACCATCCAGACCTTTGTGCCCTCAGGGAGTTTGATGAGAGCATGTGCAAGTGCTGCCAGCTCTTCTCCACCTGCAGTGCTACCCATTAGTCTCCTCTCTGTCACTCTTACCCTTGGAACTTCACTAACCAGCTGTCAGTCAAGTTGACACACTTTGGCTGCTCCTCCTCCTCAATCAGAATGTCTAATATCCTGGGACTAGACGCAAGTGACTTCTTCCCTGGAGCTACTCTTAATCTTTCAACAGTGATGCAGCACCTTTGAGTAATATACAGCAAACCTGAGAAGCTGCCAGGACTTTACCTGGAACATCAGCAGCGCAGAGCGTAGGACCAACTGCTGCCAGAAGTCTTAATGTTCTTCCTGTAATTTTCCTGTTACCTGGAAAAATAAATAATACAGGAAACTTTTAATGATTGAAAATATATTGCTATATGGCTTTCCTTGTGGTACTTTAAATTTGGTCTACATCCATTGTTATGATGTTTTTAGTTTTTATGTTGCCTGCAAATGTTCTGTTTATGCACATTTATTTATGAATAATGAGTAATATAGTTATATATTTTCTGTGTTTTCTTTCCTTATTTTTCTTTCTTTCCTTTCTTATTCAAATTTGGACCAGTCAAAACTTTGGTTTCAATACTAATAAACACATTATCAATTACTCAATGGTTTTACAAGCATCTGGATATTGGAGACAAACTCTTAAACCTCTCAGTGACTTTGACACTCTAATATATACAATTATTGTAATTTATTTCTCTCTTTCTCCCTCTCAGATGATTCTGACGGTGTATCTGAGTGATGGCGAGCAAGCCCTTACCGAGGTGCCCATCACTCCAGAGACGACATGCCGTGATGTGGTGGAGTTCTGTAAGGAACCAGGGGAGAGTGGCTGCCACCTGGCTGAAGTTTGGCGTGGCAACGGTATGGTTTCCGACTTCTCCAGTGGGATTAGTGGGTAGCCAAAAGATGCTGACCTCATGGTCAAATCCTGTAGAATTTAACAAAAAACCTCTTCTAGGATGAGGTCAGAGTGCTGCACGTTCGTGTCTTACATGCTGCAGCATCATTAAACTATAAAGTCTGCAGACAGACACTGTATGGCTAAAGTTGTGTAAACAATTTGCTCATTCAACGTTTCCTCCAAAATCAATGGAACTAACAAGCCCTTTTTTTAGCCCTTTTTTCTCTGTAGTTATAGGAGTTATAGTTGATTGCATTCAGTGACAACAGGATTAATGAGGTCAGGATGTTGGACTCCCTTACTGATCCCAGAAGTATTGAATGGAATGCCATCATTCCAGAGAACACAGTTCCACTGCTCTATATACCCCTCTAGCCCACGCCTGGCATTAGACGTGGTGCCAATTGGTTCATATTTATCTGAGTCCTATTCTATGGGCAGTGTTTCTCTACAGGGACTAGACAAGCTGCACATTTGTGTCAGAAATGGGTGCAACTTAAAGTTGCTGAATGTAATACAAAGTCTAAAAGTCTTCCTTTTAAAAATACATTAAATAAACAAAATAAATGAACAAGACAGGCACATATGAGTTAAATATATACTTTATAACTTTTTACAGTTGCATTTTCCCCCAATTCTGTTATTAAACAAATGTATACAATATAATTAGCATCAGTTTTCATAGCATGGTCTGAAAACTGCCCCTGCAACCCTGTTCAGTAATTGCATTTTTGTGTTCATGCCTAAAACTTTCTTTAAGTTCAGCTTTACTTTTGTTAACCTGATGAGGAAGAAAAGCATTTGAATGAATGGGATACCTCTGAAGCTCACGTTGGTCTCAGACAATGAATGAATGAACACTGAACTGGAAAGCCCTTAAAAATGCATTCAAAAGTTCTCCACGCCACATTCGTTCTCCTCTTCTTTCCTTTCCTGTTGAACTTTTTTTTTTTATTTCTTTTCTGTCATTTTTAACAAAAACCCATAGGCCACAACCTTACCTCAGAGAGTCTTTCCTTTGGCGTGCTCATCACCCTCTTCAACAAAATGTCATTTCTTGTTTAACAAAATGTCCATCACTACAGCTTTTAGTCCTAAGCAGCCTACTGCCCCTAACTCCATTAGTGGAGAGTAAGTGATGGTGATTGCTTGCGGCACACCATTGGTCTCCATTTGATCTCCTCCTTTCACAATATACGGCCACATTTGGGTTATGTAAATGTACGGCTCACCTCACACTGCCTTTATGGGTTTCTCAGTTGTCCTTTCTAAAGCATCCCTTTTACTAATGACTTAATTGTATTACTAATTCTGGCACTGTTATTGAAGAAGAATTAACAGTGTAGTGTTCAGATGCATCTGATTTTCCTAAGACATGATTATGTGCCTGTTTTGTGTCTGTCAACCATCCATTCGTTCCATCTGGTCTTGATGACTCTTCCAGTTTATTTCTTTTTAGTCCTGTCAGATTTCTGCTCTATTAGTATGGTCCATCTGTGCTCAGTCTATCCCCTTTTCACTGCATGTTGGTACTGAGCTCAGCGAGTGCTTGTGTCTTGCCGCATCTTGCCACTCCATCTGTCCCACAGTTGTTACTCTCCAGTGGCCTAATTGTGATGCATAGCCTGTTTTTTTTGTTGGTCTATGGTCCATTCCCCATGACCCCCTAAAGAGCTGTGTGGTTGAAGGTGTGGAATCCAATAGAAACATTAATTAACTGATTAATTAAGTTCAGGTAAAGAAACCAAGAGCATGCTCAGTCAGTCCACAACCATAGAGAGAAATGTTGTCCCAGAGGTAGGGGGAGCTAAAAGGTGTCTAAAAAAAACTGTTGGTACTATTGAGAATCACAAAATTAACTTTCTCAAAAACAGTATTGATTTTAATTAATGTTTTAAATCTGAGACTTCATGTTCTGGGTTAGCTTCATTCTTTAGGTTACATGACTCAGGATCAGAGTATCCTCCATACATTATACAATCGAACCATCGTGTGCCATCAACTTTTCTTCAACAATCGGTGAGTAATCAAGCCAGATTAGGGCTATAATGGGCTGGGTTATAACATCACAACCACAGCTGCTCAGAGTTAATATTTCAGTTAACATTTCAGTATCAGAGCCATATAAATACTACTACTACAGTTATGTTTATTATTATTATTATTATTATTATTATTATTATTATAACAATAACAGCAGTGAAGAATATTATGTATTACACATTAAGTATGACACAACCTAACACAAGTTTTGTTCCCAGCCTTTTAGTGTTATATTCCAATATGTCTAAAACAAATGCAGAATTGAAATTGAAAGTTATTAATTTTCTGTATAGAAACAGTCGATTTTGCATCATTTCATTCATACAGTCAGACTAAGAACACTATATGCTTTGCAAATTTACACAGAATACCAAAAACTGTTCAGAAGTGTGTGGTTTTCCGAGATTTAAAACTATACTGCAAATCAGTTTGATGAATCAGTCCCCAAATATAGCTGCCCATCATGTTCTCGTTATATTGTCTTTGGTAACAGCGTTCAAAGTTCGTAATGTCCTGGTGAAAGCGCTCACCTTGCTCCTCTGAATAAGCTCCCATGTTCTCTTTGAACTCATCAAGATGATCATCAGCCTAACTAGTTAATTGGGTGATTCTGTAAGACATGATTTTGTAATGAAATATTTGAAGCCATGAGCCTTTGAGCACTAAATTCATGAAATTAATTATTTATTAGTTATGTTGATGTTACTTCAGGGGCCAGTTGTGTAAGTGACACTGAGAATCGAGGAATGTTAAATGAAAAACAAAAGTTGGAATGCAACGTCCCACCCATCTGGTTCCCTTCTATCAGGCCAAACCATTCGGTACTGAAGTTAAACGATAAATCTTTAGGTTTTAAACCCATCCTTTGTCTAGTAACACTGGTTTCCGTTTAACACAACCATTTAAACATAGGATCTGTTGCAGATTCAGTCTTCAATGATGCCACAGCCGTCTGTGTTGGGGAGTCTCAGGGAGTTGTTCTCTCTGAATGGTCTTCCCTTATTTATTTAGGTAGAGTGTAAAATCTAATGTACGTAGTTGTATTCTGGCCTTTTTATATTGCCTTTGTTTGATTGTGTTGTTTAATATACCCCCTTCTCCCCCTTTCATTTAATTTCTGAGTTTTTCTCTCAGTCTGGCCTCCCTCTGTTTGTTTGGGTTGCTGTTTTAACTCCAGATGTCTCTCCACCTGCTCACCGAGGCTGGAGTATGTTTTAATTGCCCTTTCCCCTCTCTGAACCTCCTACCCATCCGAGGCCCTCAATGTTCCTCTGGAAGGAAGCCACATTTGGTTCAGTTTTCAGTGTTTTTTATGTTTGTGTTCCCTCCTTGGGTTTGGCTTCGTTCCTCCTCTTAATTCCCCTCAGGATGTCTTGGTGCAGAAGGTCAGAGAAGGATGTCTGTCTTTGATATAAAGATCTCCATCCTGCCTTTTATCCCTCTCTTGTGTCCACACCCTCACGTCTGTTTGCAAGTGATCCCTAGGGATCCTCAAGGTGTTTTCATGTGGAGTTCTGTCCCAATAATATCTATGGCCGTACCTTAGCAGTCTAATCTTTCTTCTTCACAGAAAGAGCAATCCCCTTTGACCACCTGATGTATGAACACCTGCAGAAATGGGGCCCCAGAAAGCAGGAAGTTAAGTTCTTTTTGCGCCACGAAGAATCACCAACGGAGAGCAGTGACCAAGGTGAGTCGTCCTAGTCAGATGTATTGATCTAATGGGAACCTTATTAAACAGTTTGTTGTAGTTTGTTGTAGATACTTATGGTCATAATAAAATTGCAATGGTTTTAAAACAGTAAAGTTAAAGTGTATTAAATGTAACTTCATCTTCACTCTGATACATCAGTCTCTGTGGTATATTCATTTCCCTGAGGGAACCCTCCCAAGGGATCAATAAAGTTCTATCTAGTATTATATGAATGGAATTTACTACTCAATACAAGGGACTGGTATTGGTGGACAGTCTGAGTTCTGATATTAGAATTACAAACTCTTCATATCAGGAGTGTCAAACCACGTCAGAAATGGGCTGGTGTGGATGCATGCTTTCATTCTAAACAACCAACACCAACACCTGATTCCACCCTCTTAATCAGTCAGCCAGACTTCAAACAACTGAGCACATGAGCTTCCTTTCGGCTATAACGAATTCCTGAAACCACACCGGCCGGTGTGGTTGATCTGGTTTGACTTCCCTGCTCTACGTTGTCTGAACACTAAATGATTGTTGGGCTTCACATTAAAATATTTAATTTTTTTCACAGCAGTGAAGTAGTTCTTTATATCATGTCCTGCTTTCATAAAAAAACCCTCTAGTTCAGTGCTTCCCAAACCCAGTTCTGGTGCCCTGCTGCTCTTAACATTTTTAGAGATTTTCCTGCTTTGACAGACCTCTTGCAATTCTGGAAGGGCTTGTTAATGAGATGATGAGTTGAATCAGGTATGAGGGGAGAACATAATCTACTGCAGATGCCGGCCGGGTGGTGCCAGGGCCGACTTTGGGAAGTGCTGTTCCTCAAACTCATACCTGAACCTTAGGAAACCTCAGACACAACTCAACACAACTCAACACAACTCCAAAATACTCCTGTATACCCAATCATATCTATCTACACTGACATGTCAAAAGTCATGATATGTAAGTGTGTAAATTGGTTATGAAGTTGTGTTACCTTGGGGGCCAGTTGTGTATCCCCACACCTGTTAAATGTACATAAAATATGGAATGGAACACCCCACCCATCTGGTACCCACGATCACCAGTAATTCACATAGTTTTGCCATGAACAAGACCTCACAACTTATGCTGATACCCATGACCTTTGACAAGTCAGTAAATATGACATTTGGTTGACACTCTTTTCCAGAGTTACTTTGAACCATGTTACATATGTAAGTGTAGTGTTGGGAAACTTACTCAAGAGCTCTTATTATTGTAGTTTATAGTGGGCGTCTGGCAGGGAAATGAAAGACCAGTTGGCCAGACTGGAAGGCAATGAACCAACCACTTATGTGGGTTCACAACAGAAATGTGGACTACTTGAGCAGAGTCCGTCAGGATATTCTGAGAAGTCACTGGTTTTGGGAAACTTTTATAGCTCTAAAACAAAGACCATTGGAGCTTTATTTATATTTTTTAACAACGTTTATAAAATGTCTGCTTGGTGCTGATTAATTTCCAGCTGCAGCAGAGCCACCCAGGCAGTCAGAACAAAATCCTGGGGTGAATTCTGAATGACTGGACCTGAAATACCCACCTCACAAGAATGAAGAGTTTTGAAAGTATTGAACTATTCAGGTTTCCATATCTCAAAGAAAACACTGAAACAGTGACACCTGTACATTTATTAGTACATTTATAATGGAGAGTGTAGAGAAGATGTCTTTCAGCATATACAGGTTCATGTCCAGAGTGGGATGGTATGAAGGCCAACTCCCCCAGTCTGAATGTAGTGTAAGACAGGTCTCTGGCAGCTCTGCTGCTGCGGGGGACAGAAAAGCAGTTAAGTAATGGTTACATAACTAAGCAGCTTCCTGTGTTATTGGACTGGGTTTCTGTCACACCTTGTTTCCTTTCAGCACAGGTTCACCTGTGTGCTAGCTCTCATGCATTTGTGACTCACTTGACACACAAAAGCTATCATGAATTCAACCACACATGTTCTGAAAGCATTCCACTATATCACCCAACCCTAGTAGGAACATCATAAGTAAAGGTTACTATTAAAATATACACAATGCATTTTTGTTGCCACAATTAAACACTGTTACTTTATACTTTGTTAATGATTGTGAAAGAATATCAAGAGTGTTTTAGTCATATTTATTCTAATCCAAACTTAACATTTAATGCCTTGTTTTTTTTCTTGCCTTGTGCATGTGTGTGTTCACTTGAGTACACTGGAACAAAGTTTTAGAGTTTGAGTCCATTGAGCTGGAAGGCATTGTCTCCAGTCGAGGATGTAAAATGGACATCACCCTCCACTGCTTGGCCGGCTGTCACACTCCCTTAGAAGGCCTAAGCCCTGTCTGCCCGATCATGGCCAAAGCCAAGCTCCAATTCTGTCTTCCACTTTATCTTTCCACCAATCCAGCTCACTACGCTGACTCTTTTTACTTTTCCCTCACCTTTTCAGACTCTCATTTGGGTCCACATAACAGATCTCTTTTTGAGACGGGTCTTCCTTAGTGGTGCAGATTACCTAGAAGCATCTTCTAGATTGTGCACTGATATCTTTGCACTGTGTTAAAATCAGATAAGAAAATACTTGTATGGATGTAACTGCAGTGGGAGTGGCAGGGTGGGGCCGGGGTGACAAAGCCCCCACCCTTACCTAGTGTTATCTAAGGCATCTGTACTGTGGCAGTTTGGAACATATATATTATACTAAAATTAAAAGAGGTGCAGCACATCATCTTCAAATGATTAGACCATACTCAGAGAGGGCTTTGGAAGATGCTTTGTCGTTTAAATGGACATTAGTTTGGTGAAGAATCAATTCTTGATTGAAGAAGTGAGTGGTACAACCACGGCAGAATCTAAAGAGCTCTCTGAAGCCATCAGAAAGAAGGATGTAAATGCATGTGAGTCTGGGAAGGGATTTAGAATCAGCCATTCCACTATCCGGAAAAATTATTTACAAGAACAGAACGTTTTAAACATCTGCCAACATGGCCAGGTCAGGCTGTGCTAGCAATTTTAGCCCAAGAGTAGACCAGAATGATGCTTAAAGAAATCTCCAACATTCCTAAAATGTCACGAGTCTACACAAAATGGCAAGACTACAGTTAGCTCTCGTCACAGTTGATGTCAAAGTGTAGCATCTATCATAAAAAAATACAATTAGATTTATGTTTTTTCATGCTTTAAAACAAAACAAAACTTGTTTCCCAGGAAATTAGTTTAATCCGGAAATTGAATTATTTGGGCACAGTAACAGAAGACATGTTTTGAACAAACTAAAGAGAATTTGAGCACAAGAACCCCATGACAACTGTGAAAAATTTGACCAAGGGCTGAATACTGAAGTGTTTTTTTTTCTCAGTTTTTCATTATTTTTGCCACTTTTTACCATTGCATAGATTAAATTGACTAAATTCTTGCTTTTCAGACAGAGCTGACATTTAGAAAAAGCATGTCATGCCACATTGGTTGTGACTTGGAAGCATCATCTAAAATGTCATTGTTTGGTGCAAATGATTTCTTTTTTTTCTAAATTATTATGTCTTTTTGCTTTTTGTTCAAACCCTTTTGACTTTTTATGATATTTTATGATATTTTGGCCAGATTTGCAGAAAATTCGGAATAATAAGTTGCGGAGCTGAAAAAAAAAAAAAAACCTACATCAAATATGAATAATTGGCAGAGCAGGCAAAGATCATAATGTGAAATGTGTGCACTTCAGTGTACATTTAATACAATCCATGTTGTGTAATATTTTTATTCTCTGCTTACAGGGAGCCAGCAGTCTCAAGAGCAGGCTAACAAAAGGACTGGAAGCAGCTCCGATAAACATGTGGAGAACGGGGTATGCTTATTTTTTTTGTCTGCTTTTTAGAAGTGATTTTGTTATAGAGGTGTAAAAACTCACTGTGCTTTAGCCTTCTGTATGTGGATGAGACGCACTGATGCATATTGACTTCTAAAGCACACCTTTGTTACCGCAACCTTTTATCACCTGAGCCAGAAGGACTTGAGTTCTATTGTTCTGCAGGTAAAGTGAATTGCCCGACATCACAACCTCTCTAATAAACTCTCTTTTAACTGCCTGAAATCTTCGATCACGTACATGATGAATATCCTCGGCCTGTAGTGGAGTTTATCTGTGTACTGTATCTAAAGCTCGTCTTGCCATCCACTTGTTCTTTAATGTAGTTCAGCACTATAACTGATGGATGAAAAGGCCCTTTTCAGCCTCTGAGCTTTTTAGTTGAAGTCATTTGCAGCTGCCTTTGCTTTTCTCTTCTTACAAGAGCCAGTACAATGATCCTCACTTCCTCTCTGCAATGCACTTTTATATACTTCTTCCACTGAAGTGTTCCACAGGCTCTTTCATGGAATCTCTGCTGTATGTTTCTTTTTTTCCCCCTCCTCTTTTTGTGATCCACTTGATGATAAGAGCATCCTTCATCATAACTCTCCCTCCAACCATCTGGCCCAGATTCTGGCAGGGGAAAAGCCATGCTCCAGGAAGCGGAACTAATTTCACCTTAAGGGATGGACGTGCAGAGCTGCAGACCAGCAAAGCAGGAGATAATAGCCCCTCCTTATAAGCATCAGAACATTTTATATGGCATACATTGATGTTCTTCCACCTACCCCCCACATCTCTGTTCTCACTGTGTCTCGAGGGAAGGAATGATGGACCACAGAAGACACACTTCACTACCTCTGCTTGAGATGGTGGTTAGCAAGGGAGCTGATTAGCAAGTAGGATACTGTTGCTGCAGTTATTCAGGCATGGACACCCACCGTGCTGGTGTATAAAACATAGGGCTTTCTGTGAATGACAGGCCTGTTGAGAGTGACTGCTTGGGCCTGTGTATTGGCACAAACCTGGCAATACCTTAAATATCACAATACAGAGGCTAAGAATCAGTTTACTGCAGTACTTTAAGCGAGTCTTAACATTAGCATTTTTAACCATTTTTCATGTTTTTATTAAAAAAACCCCAAAAAAAACGCACAAAAAACATTTTATGCACGAAATCTAAGTAAAATGAAAGCTTACTTTTTATGTGATCTGGTGGATCACAGTACTGCTTTTCATTTCATTTACAAATCAATATTGCTGAACATGTGATGGCAATACTCGGGTGAATCAGTGTTTTTATATACACACACATTATTATGACCACCTTCTTGTTTCAAATGTTTGTACACATTTAAGTGAACCCCACTGATCAAACAGGAGCACTTTACAGACTGTAGTCCATCTGTGTCTGTGCATACTTTGTTTTCCTCCTTTCACCCTGTTCTTCAATGATCAGGACCCCTCAGGACCACCACGGTGCAGGAATTATGTAGGTGGTGGGTCATTCTCAGTACTGCAGTGACACTGTGTTACTTTTACTACTGCCACGAGTGGATCAGATAACCTTGCTTTTATGTGAACTATTTCATATATTTTGTTACATATTTGCCCGCTCTGCATTTGAATTGTTAGTTCTACCTTATATATTGCAGCAGATCTTGCACCCTCTTATTTTTTTTACTTTCTCCTGCACACACGAAGGGGGCATGAGACTTGAATGAAGATCAAATTTCAATATGTTTAAATATTGTAAAGGATGTTAAGAGTATTAGACTTGCTTAACCATACAGCAGGCTAACAGTAGCACATTGTGAGACAAGGTTTTCATATTTAGCCTTTGGACTTTGGCTTTGGCTGTTTAGAGGTTTCTTTGCTATTAAATGTGACACTGTCCTTTAGACCTCTCTTGGTCAGTGCTTTGTATTTGACAGCAAGTCTGAATATGTGGGAAGATCAGAGCATGTGAGTGGGAACGAGTTTCACCCACAGATAGAGCCAGTGGTCTGTCTTTCAAGGCTGCATTGTTTGTGTTTGTTTGGACTTTTAATTGGATGCTGCCTCACTTGTTAGGTAACTCTGAAAGGCTTGCCTTAGCCTGTCTACCCTCATCCAGTAAACACCATCAACCTCAGTTCAGTATACCCCAGTACTTATAGTAACACCTTTCTAGTGCAAGACTAAACCCTTACCTCTGGCTCACAAACAGCACTCTCTTCTCAGCATGGGTTCATTAGTTGTGGTGTGTGTGACAGTTCTGTACAGGTTGACCTCAGCTAGACCTTGTTTTGTTGTCCTGTCGCTCCTTTATAATTTCGGAGATTACACCAGTTTAATGACAAAACAGCCTTTAAGAGGATCAGTGTCCTTTGTTATCCACCCAGATTTGCTAGAGCAGACTGTTTTCTAAGAGAAGACGCCAGGCAAGCCGTCTTGCTCTCTGGCTCATTTACCAGGCATTTACTTGATCATCTTTGCATTACGTTGTATCCAGATGTTTGATACCCAAACCTTATTAAGGTAAAAGGTTAAATAAGCCTTTGTAAACATCTGATTACGAAACTTGCATCAATACCCTCTGGCAGCCACGCCTGATCCTTATAAACAGGGTAATCCCTGAACACATGCTTGGAGTAAAGAGGAGTTACCTGCCCCTTTGCATGTACTGCTGGGTGGTCTCCTTCTCTGCAATATCCTAGTTCTCTCTGCCCCCCCCCCCAAGGCATCTTAAAAGGGGCAGTGTGGCCTAAATGCATTGGAGCGTAGTTGTGAGTGCCGGGGGGCTTTCTGTGAGTGGAACTTGTTTTACCCGATTGAGTCACTCCCCTCCCTTCCCTTCCCCATGCATTTCCTTTTTCTCCCATCATTCCTCATGGTCTCTACCCATCCCTCCATCCCTCTACGCTTGGCTCAGCAGACCTGACACCCACACAGACAGGATTTACTGTGTTTTTGCGGGCGTGAGGTAAGGCTTGTTCGGATTCAGAGGAGACCGTTGCACTGTTGAATGTTCCGTAACTGAGAACACTGTTGCTTGTTCTTGCTAAGCCAACTACGTGCTGAAGTCATCATAGTCCTGTGGAATAGTACATGTAATAAGGCTTTGTTTTTTATGGTGGGTATGCTGCGTAAAATGATGAAGGTGAGGGAATGTGAGTTGTGAGCCTGGGTGGATGCTTGTGTGTGCAGAACATGCAATCCTTCACAAGCAAAGCTGTGGAGCTGCAGAACTCTGCACTGTGTGGGTAGTGTAACTTTGACAGTGAGTTGAAGCTGTTGTTCAGTCTGTGTGGGCAGGTTCTTTCTGCAGGGATTACATGTTCCTGGCTTTTTCTTTTATTTTCTCATGATCTGCCTCAAATCTCTCCAACCATGCTTAAGTACGCAAAGCAGAGAATACAAAAATATTAAGTACTAATAGTTTCTGGGTGTAATTAGACTCATTAGTTTGATCAGTATTGTCAGTCAAGCTCATTATTTCCCTGGAATTCTTCAAAATGTGTGAAATTGGGACATAGTTCTGGTGTTAATTAAGTTCTATTTATGGATGTGGGTTTGGCTAGCCTTGTCTGTATCCTGCCAAAACTTGTGCACGTCTGGCCAAAAATAGATCATCTCAACCCAAAAAGCCCTGATGCCATTGTTGAGACATGCACAGGACAATGCTCTTGACGTTTGGACTAAGCTATCCATAGTTTGCATAGAAGACAGTGGTGTTTCCATGGTAGAAGGGCTTTGGCTGTAATGCTAGTTGCCTGCATGAACTCTAAAGACTGAAGCTTGTTTTCGATTGAGAACTTGGGGCTGCAGTCTTCTGCTGTTGTAGCCTGCAACTGCTTTCAGAGAGGTTAACATGTGCATATGGTCCTAGCTGACCTAAAGGGGACATCCTGCACTATTCACAGCCAGCTTTGGTTTGCTCAGAATGTAGTTATGCACAAAAATGGTGTGCATGGTATAATTTTTTACAGAATGCAGCAGATTTAGTGAGCTGGTCAGCAGCCCCCCTACTCAGTCAGGTCTTTAGATAAATAGCCCTTTTAGCAGTTTTTTTGTTTGGTTCCATTCTATTTTAATCTGAACTTAATCAGTGTAACGATTTCCTAAATATATATTAAAGCAAGTTTTAGATCCATAATGTGCTGCACCTTCCTGTGTACTTGTGTTTGTGGTCTTCTCAGGTCAGTGTGGCTTGCAGCCATAATTCTATATGCACCTGCATACAATTTTTATAACCACCACACATGCAAACATACCACTGCCCACCGTGCCCCATGTACAGTTTTTTCCCCTTCTTTTTTTTTTCGCAGTGCATGCAGCCTATAGCAGGAGTCTAGCCCTTCTGCTGTGTTTATATTGTCTTTGTAATGTAAAAAATCAAGCTTCAGCTTATTGCATCTACTCTCAGTTGCAGGTGAAGGGCTGTAGGGCACCTGTGTGATAAGCAAATAAATGCCACATCTCCTCTTGATGAACTCTGAGCACTCTTGCGTCATATGCTGCGCTCAAGAGTTCATGGCTTTAGGCGGAAGAGCCCGAGCAAGCCGCTTCTAACAGGCTCTACCCACTGACCTGCTTCTTTTGTCGTTTATTGAATGAGCCAAATGGCATTGGATTACTGCTTGCATGTATGTTTAAGGAACAGAGTAGAGATTCCCTCAGGCTTACTTGCTTGACCTCTTCATTATGAAAAGCCCATGAAAAGTCCCTCGCCCAGGCTGCACTATTAAATGAGTCTCCCAGAATCCTCAGTCACTGTTGCTGCAGGTGGGGATTTTATATGGTCTCTTAATGAATCTTAGCTGTGTCTGTTTTTGGTTTCCAAGTTTAAACAAGCATTGGGTTTCTTTCCTGTGCTGACACCTTCAATCTTGAGCTTCTCTCCAAGTCCCCAGAGATGCCCAGCAGTATTTACACAACTGCATTTGATAAAGTAGGCTAGAAGAATGAGAGCAAGTAAGTGTGCAGGGTCAGGCCAGAGCAAGCCTTGGCTCCTCAGAGACTATTGAAAAACCAAACACAGAGGATTTTTCTTTTTTTATCAGCACCACCCTCAGGACATACAAAAAATCCAATCACCCTGGAATGTATTCTGTCTTGAGCAGCATCGCCATGGAGACGTTGGCTTCAGAGACCCTGCATCCGCGTGATGCTGACATCTACAGAGTCCGCTGTGTGTGCAAACACAGACTGACATAGTCGCCCTTTTAAGCCATGAGTCACCCCCCACGCAAATTGAGTAAAGTCATTTCTGGGCTAATGAAATTTGGAGGCTTGCCATGGAGCTCACCCTGTTGAGAAGCATACAGTGAGAGAGCTGAAAGTGTCATTATTGATCATGAACTGGGCTAAACTGTGCTGAGCTGGTCGTGAATCTTAAAAAAGGTACGTGCTGAACCCATAAGCCTCTGCCTTCTTTTCTGTGTTTGGATGTGTCTGTTGTGCATCACTAACTCCAAATTGGCTTTGCCTTTAGTAGCTTCATATGATTAATTCCATGGGTAAAGTCATACTGCCTCACAGATGTGTGTTTGTAGTGGCCATCTTATTTGTGTATTTTTAATTAATGATTCTATAGTTACTGTTTCCGTGTTGTGGCATGTTTGAATCCACTGCAGCAAATACTGAAAAATTACAGCTAAAGAGTAATAAATCATAGAATTTGTTTTGAGTGGACTAACTATGGGCATTGCTGAAGTGCAGCACTTTAAATAGTCGACTTATGCAGCAGAATTTCTAATCATTGAGTCATCAGTAGTTTTCATTTTTTTTTTCTGCAGCAATTACTGAAAGCTAAATTTAGAATGTTGTAGCCATTGATTCGTCGTTTGGCCTCTGAGGGTTGCCAGGCATATTCAGTTTACTATGGATTGGTGGATAAGTATGTAAGCGAGGAAGGATTTGCATTTATTTGACTGGGGGATAAGATGATTTCAGGAAATATTTTGGAATTGTGTTTTAAATTCTTTACGTTTGGTTCTTGTAGAAGAATTTAAACGTTCAAACGTTTGCATAAACCATATATATACGGTTTATACTAAGTAAATATATACAGCCAATCATAACCATTTTAATGTGTATATATTTCCAAAGAGTTTATTCTGCTTATAATTTTTATTGCTGTTTGTTATTTTTATTTTTATTATGATAAATTTTATTTTATATATATTGGTACATCTTTCAGAATTTGCAGTTTCCCTCTGGGATTAATAAAGTGATTCTGATTCTGATAAGATTTTTCCAAGCATTTTCAGCTGTCCAATAATGTTGCATCAGCACATCCTAACCTTTACTGTTCCACTAAAAGTAGCTTCATGAGGTCGGGGGAGTAATAGGGAGCTGCAATTGGACATGACTCTGTTGGGGCGTATCATAGTCTCCAGCTGAAGGCACTGTCTGCAGTTCACCTTAATCAGGGCTTGTTGATGAGCTGATAATGAGGCGCAGGGAAAACAAAACGTCTGGATGTTAAGTGTTAAGTGGAATAATGACCATTAAAATTGTGCAAATATAAACCAAATATCAGGTTCCAACCCTGGTTATTGTAAAGCTGGTCTGCTTACCAGTTCTGTTTTAAAACTTGGGTGTGCTTGGGTTTCATTCCCTCTTTTATACATTCCTGTCAAATTGTATATTGGCTTGGAGTGTGCGCAGTTTTCTTTGCCAGTTTGAGAGGGTGAATAATAAATGACAGATGCATTGAAACTGCAAGCTGACGGACAGTGTTTGTGTAACCAAGATTGCTGTACTTGAATGTACTGCAGGGATCCACGGTTGCACTCCAGGAAAGCAAAAGAAATCTGACTGTAGGTAACGTTACCCTGAAAATGAAGAGTTCAATTCGTCACACTGATTTGAAATGACATTTGGTTTGATCTGGACTCGTGTCGCTCTTGCCTCCCTTGGCTAAATCCGCGGGCTATTTTTTCAGTGATTGCTAATCATTAGTGAGTGCTGTTTTAGTGTTGTGTGAGTAGAGGAGAAGAGAGGAGTATGGGGAGGTGGGGGGAGTCACAGATTCCGTATGAGTCTGTAGGAGAGGGAGAGGCTTCGCTTTAGTGCACAGAGCTGAGCTCGTGCTTTACTACATTTAATTTATGATCTGTTTGAAAACGCGTTTGGGAGACTTTACAGTGGAGGATATACGATTGAGAGATGGAACTGAAGCATGTGGAGGCAGTGCAGGAATTAACAGCCGCGGGACAATGCAGCAAAATAAAAGTGCGCTCTTGCAGAATAACGTGGGGAAGTGCTCAGCAGGTACTGTCTTTTATTTCGCCGTGTTTGTGCACTGGATTCTAATTGTGATGAATGTTATTGAAGGGTTTGTTTGATGGCTGTTTTGTGAGGATGGAAATAATTAATGTCATTGCTTGATGAATAGAATTGAAATTGAATTCTGTGTCAATTTTGGAGATGTTATTGAAGAGTGTCCAGTATAAAATGGGGACAGTGTTTCAGTATTTTGATGAAATGTATCTACTGCTGCTGAATGCTTTGTGTTACAACCACTCATTTCAATATGAACTCACATAAATACACCCTTAAAGGAGAGCTTCTCCAAGAATTCTTTAGTTAAACAACAGTGAATACTAGTGATGTCCCAATCAAGATATTTTGCTTTTGATCCGATATGAGTCTTAATGTTTAGCATCGGCCGATATCGATCTTATCTGATCTGATCTTTGTGTTTGTATTAATAATACAGCCACAGTTTAGATATGATGTACTGCTAAATAATACTGAAGTAAAACCTTCATTTATAACATTTAGTAATTGTTTTTTTTATTTAAATATATTTTTTTATGTCTACACTCTTATTTACATGAGAAGAAAACCTCCATACAGCTACTGTGGCTCAGAAAATTGCATCTTAAGGCCATCAAATGGTTCACTGAACACTGTGGATAAAACAACTTAAAACTAGTTTGAGATGAAAGTAGTCAATACCAGATCCATTAAAATATGCCTGTTAAATATCACAATACATGTATCGGGATCATATTACTAGTGAATACTCAAGGAACCTTTTGAATGCTTAAATGATACTTTGTGGTGTTAATAAAACCTAGATGGTTAAATAATAGATAAAAGATTCTATTAATATGACTCAGGTAACATGTTTTCAATACATGACACCTTTTTCACATCATTCTCTTGGAACTATAAAATTCTTAAAAAATACCACTAAAAATACCATAGAAACAGAAGCTTTTAACTCCAAGGGGAAGATGTATTTTTGGTTTTAATGCTAATGTGGGTAACATTGTATAATTATAATGATAAACATGTTGCTCAAATTGCATAATTGGGAGGGAATAGCTGGAAAAGCTATAAAGTAGGGGATGATATTTTTAATAAACAATATTGTCTGACATATCGGCAGCGCTGCACAATTATTTGCATGGATGATTAGCTTATTAGTTTGGCCAAAAATAGATTTTGCCACTGGCTGTAGGTCACCCACCAATGCTACTCCACCAGGCTCTGTGTGAGATTTATATGCACATTGATTACTAAAACTGTACATTGAGTTGTAGTTATTTAAGCTCAGATCCCGTTGAGTTTATGTAACCATAATTGTATCTCTAATTACTTGAGTGCGAGCTCTAAAGCATCAATGAACTTCACAAGAGAAGATCCTCCTTTTGGATGTAATTAAAGCTTCATTTCCTCTCTGAGTAGCTGTTTTACATGTAGCCTTCACAATCATTCCCTCAAACTGTCCCTCAAACAAGCACAATAAATTACAATAGCAGTCACTCCACGGTTCCGCATAGTTAAAATATTAACACCCTGGTTGAACTGATTTGACCCACGTACTGACCCCAGTTCTCATGATTACATAACCTCTGCAGACTTCCCACTTTTGCCAGCTTCCTCTTTCACAAGTTCCAGTTAGATTAGCCCAGTGAGGCAGTCAGCTGGTGGCTTTTTACAAATGGTCTGTTGGTTTACTCAGTGGTGAAACAACTGTGAGAAGACTGTTTGTGAAAGTCAGACCTTGTTATATTAAGGCCACTAAAGTGGAAGTATAAGGGTCAGATGGTCAAGGCGGAGGTGAGATGAGCTTAATGAATTGCCAACCAAAGGATGGAAGACCAAGGGTAAGCTTGCAAGTTATTTTGTCCTTGCGTTTTAGAGAAAAGAGACTGTCTTAAAAATGTTGTATTAGTGACTTTGTGGTGACTACCAGCAAAAGGCATTTAGATGGCCTTCAGGGTCTTGTAGTAAAGGGATGTTGATATCGCAGCTATTTTAAGTAGTTGCAAGGCTAATTCCATGGATTGTTATGAGGTAGAGATTGCTAATTTTAATTTTAGATATGCACCAGTATGGGGGGTATGAGAAAATGCTGATATCTAATCAACTAGTCAGGACTTGGCTGGAAAAAAATGTATCTTTTGATTGTTGTTGCAAGATTTTTCACTCTTCTTTGCTGAAGGCCATTAGTTTTGAGATATTCTCGGGTAATTTCTATGATGTATTGGTCAGGGGACTGTGAGGGCAATTTAGTGATGGCTCTTTTAAGGTACATTTTTGTTCATTGTTCTTTTGAAACCATAATGATGTAGAAGTCATCCCTTTATTGTTTTGAGCTTTTTCATAGATGATTTGACATGTGCATCTAATGATTTGTTGAATCCATTGTTCCCTCCACCTATACAATATTGCCATTGTTGCTTCTGTCAATCCCAAAACATGATTTTCTGAAATCATGTTGATTATAGCCAAAGAGATTCTGGTTCATCATCAGTCCACAGCAATTACTTCCAGTTCAACATATCTGGCTTTTTTAGATGTTCTTTAGTGTGCTTCAAATGTTGATTTCATGGGGAAGTAGCAGGTAAGGTTTCTTTTCTATTACTTTAAAGTGCCTTCTTCACACAGCAGTCCAGCCTTTCGGAACCCATTGGTGATGATAGGTAGATTCTTTCACGCTGCTCCACGCTGTTAGGATCCACTGACAGAAATGCAAACTGAAAATTAACGTTTTTTTCTGTGGTTTCCAACTTTAACGGTAATCTCCACAACATATAGACATTTTTGTAACATCCCACACCATAGAAATGCCATTCTAAAACATTACAGTATATCTGAACTGTCCTATATTAAAACTCATTGCTGTAGAAACTGCAGCCTTCATTTCTTGGCTCTTTTTTGGTCATCTTATAGCCTTCCTGTGAGTTGTGGCCACTGATTACTTCCTGAGTGTTGCTGAAAAGAGCATATATTTATAAAGTAAATCCACCCTCTGTATCAGCGGGTTTCTTACCCACTCAGCAACTTTGGAATATGCATAATAGGAGTTGAGAATGTGCTTTTGGAGGTGCAGCTTAGTGAGGAGTGAGCAATGTAGAAAGTAGCCAGTCAGAAGCTTCTCTGCTTCCTCTTTTGCTGTGCTGAACAGGAGGATTGTAGGATGATTGGAAAAGCTTGGAAATTTGATTCAGCTGACATTTCCTAATTACAGTTTGGTCACACGTTTAGACGACCCTTTGCAGTGCTTATCAGTCCGGTCTGAATCTGTGTCCGACACACACTTTTCAGCAAATGTCTGCTTATATCTCTGCACTCATACTTTGACCCTGACTTTGCAGTCCACAGATTTTCAAATGCCTGGGTAGAATTGATCCCCCGTCATCTCAGCCAGTGCATAACTTCAGTTAGTCAGCTTCCAGAACCTCCTCACCCATCAATTATTTTCTGTGCCAGAGGTACCCAGGCTGCTGGAGGGAGATGGATTTGGTCCAGAAAAGCTCTTGATCATTTTTCTGGTGCTTTGATGGTTTCTGCATGGCCAGTGGTTTGGACCCTGACTCTCACTGCAGCTTGAGAGTCTTGAGCCTTAACTGCTACTTCAGCTTCTTCAATCTAAATTACGGTCTGTAGACGCAGTTGTGTGCTCTCTGAATTAGCTTGCTTTTTTTTTTTTTTTTTTCTAAATCTTCGTTGCATGGCAGTTCTGCTCTGCTGCCATGACGACAGCGCGGCGATAGGCGATGTGATGGACAGCTCGCTCTTATCGGCCAGAATGCAGAGTGACAGAGTGTGTGGGCCTGCTCTCTGTCTCTTGCGTGGACCTGTTTACCCGCTCTCAGCTGAAAAACAGGGCCATTCCTCTCCCTGATGAGCTCAGCGCAGAGCAGAGCAGGCCTACGCTAGCATTAACACTCTGCCTATAATTAAGTCGTGAGTGTTTATGCAGCCACAGGTCATTTCACACCCTGTTCTCACTACACTGGAACTCTCTCGCTCCCTTTCTCTTTCATGCTCTCTTTCTCTTTTTTGACTCTCTCTTTTGCACTCTCTGTCATCTGTTCCTTTCCCTGCATCTCATCCCCCTCTACTTCCATCTCATTCTTCCCTCCTCTTTATTTTCTCTCTGTTTCTCCCTCACACCATTTTTCTCTCTTCCTCATATACTTATTTTTTTTCCATCCTTCCTTTTCTGCCCCTTCTCTTCTCTTTTTCTCCTTTTCATGGTCTCTTCCTCGTAACTCCCTCTCTATGTTCAACCGTGGTGTCTCTGCTCGAAGAGGATGCTGTTATTGCTGTTGGTCTGGTCGTAGAGCTGTCTGGGCTGCTGTGAATACAACATAATGCTCATCATCTTTAATGACGTGTTTTTGTTTTGGTTTCCAAATTTAACTGTTATTCTTTTTCCTCTCTTTCTTTCACTCTCCCCCACCCGGATTACCTGACCCTCCTTTTCTGGCCCCGCCTTCTTTCCCTGCCTCCACAGGTGGGCAACGCTCGTGTGGAGCTCACTCTCTCAGAGTTGCAGGAGATGGCCACGCGACAGCAGCAGCAAATTGAGGCCCAGCAACAGATGCTCGTCGCTAAGGTAACCCTCTCAGATGTGTATGCTGTGGGTGGTCCTGCTGTGTCTTTTTGTGTTGTGCTGATCTTTTTGTGCTTTTATCCACAGTGAGTTCAGGCAGTGGTGGTTGCTCTTTATTTGAAAGAAAACGATCCACAGGTTTAGTTCTGTTGAAAATGCTGCAGGAGCCTGACAGTCACTTTGTTGTTTGGACTGAATATTAAGATTTTAACAGGAAATTAAATAACAGTTGTCAAACGTGAGGAAATGTTACATGCTATTGTGTCCATTTACACTGCGGTAAGTTTGGTTTCTGTTTCTTTATGTAATACAAATGTGTCAGCGTTTCCCAAAGCTGCATGCTGTGGGCTTCAGTCTGTTGTAGAGCATTTGAGGGCATTGCTTGTTTACTTGCTGTAACACTTTGCTTATCAATTGCTTGTCTTTTACAGTCTATATTGTTGCTGTCAAAGACAAAATCTTTTCTCCAAATAAGTAGCTTAACATATATATATATATATATATATAATATTGCAATGTTAAGAATACAGGGATTGTCACTAGATGTCAGTGATCCAAAATGCAGTATTAATAATGCCCTCCGTGTGTCCGAGAGGATATTAAGCAGATTCATGGCAGATATATCATGGGAAATTAAAACTGTGGAAAAATTTTTTTGGATCAAGTAGCAAAAAGATTATTACATTGATTTAAATTTGCCTTAAATGACATTACATACCATATGATGTAAATGTTGTGCATGCCCACATTGCAATGGCAATGAAATGATAAATTGTGCAACCCTACTGACACTACACCTTCTTCCCTGATTGAAACACAACACACTTCTAGATTATGCACTGTAGAGTTCTGACTGACGTCTCTGAACCTGAACCTTGTGGTACATTGCAGTTTGTAGTATGTAGTATGTTTCTTTTCACGTTAGGCTTAAGTTACATTATCTGTGAGGTTCTTCAGGCATTACATCAATTCCACATTGCACAGCAGAGAATCAGCATCCACCTCACACAACAGGATACAGAGTCACATTTATTAAATGTTTGATATTTATAATTCTGGCCCTGACAGCTCTGGGGGAAGATTGGAGGAGTGACGATTAGATTATTCTCACAGTGCAGGATGATCTGTGAAGATCATTGTTTGCAATCACCCTGAAATAAGGAGAGCTTTAGCAATTTTCAGGAGGAGCAAATCTTCCTGAAAATCGGCCCAAATCAGATGTCAGATTCAGTGTGTCTGGATGCCAAATCAGAATCCAAAATGCTTATTACTAAATCCCCTGATGTAAACATTAACAAACAATCAATCTGATAAGTTAAATTAACCTCACAGAACTTAAAATAGAGACTCTTAGCTGCTGCATAAAGTGTTTACAATCCGTCCTTTTGGAGATCAGTTTAGCTGATCTTTATTCGTTTAGCTGTTTACAGTAACAGAACATTTGACTAATGGTGCCCAAACCTTTGCCCTGCATTTATCAATATTTTAAATGTCAGCAGGTTTTTAAAGGCACAACAGGCGTGTATGTTTATAGATAACATTTTAAGTGTGTGAGGTCACTTGTGGGCTTTCATTAGTGGTCCTAAGTGGGTGCTTACGGTAGTGTATGCCGAGGTGATGAGTTCATCTGTTTACTGCTGTGGTGATATTAGTGGCAAGAACTGCAGTGTAGCGCAGGAGCCTCAGCCAGAGACCACACAGTGCCATTAATGTAGCACCGTCAGAGTATGTCCAGTATGCAGCAGCAGGCGTTTCTCACCAGCTCAAGCCAAATAGCTCCTAAGCACAAAAACAATGACCTGCATGAGGAATCTGGAGCTGCTCAGTGTGTGCTGATTTACTCGTAAACTGTACTGGGATCAGTTCAGCCTTGAGCAGAGAATGATAAACAGCTCTGATTGCCGATCTGTTGTCAGAGCAGCTGCAGATGGAGAGTGGCTGTTTTCCAGAAAGGGATAATGGATAGCTGCGAGCGTAGTCGGTGGTTAGAAGGGCTGTGATGGCACTGAGCTTCCAGTCACTGAGAGGCCACTGTTGCTGAGCTATATTTAGCTCTACCACTCACACTCACTTCAAGCACACTGTTGTTGATCACGTGTGTGTTTTGTTAGAGAGAGCAGCCTCCGGGTTTAATTCATTAACTTTTTTTTGCGTGCCCGTGACATCCCTTGCAACGTCTGTAGCCTTTGAGTAGTCTCCATTTTCCCTTCTCTCAGGTTCACTTTCATGTCCCATGCTCAGTAGATAGTTGAAGTCATTAAGATGTCTCTCATGGTGACAGATACTTTGTGAGATGATGATGATGATGATGTCCTCAGTGTACTGTTCAATGAAGATGCTACAGCTGCCCCAGGCTTAGAGAGCCTGTTCTCCACTCGCTTATCATGCACTAAGAGCTGAGTGAGAGCTTTACACACTCTTTACATGACCCCAGATACGAGATGGAATTTATTGTGGGTGGGTGTGTGGGTGGACTGGTAGTGTGATGTGAACGTTATAATGCTGTGATGGATCTTTATGTGCAACTACTTGTTCACACTCCTATCACAGAAAACTGAACTGGCATTTCTTGCTCCTGGGTGCCCCCTACAGTGCAATTGGAATTAATGGTTTGAGACACCACTGTGAACAAGCTGAGAGATACAATCACTGAAAGAAAAGAAGCATGTGGTCTGACACAGTAGAGTAATATTACAGGATTTTACACAAATATGACATTTATACAGTGCTTATAAGCATTGACCAGTTTCATTCAAAAAGTAAACTGTTATGTTTTATAGTCATGAATTGTAATCAGAATTTGTTTTACTCAGTATGGCCTATAGCTCATGAAAACATAAATCCAAATTCAATTCAGAAATTCTATTCAAATTTGAACAGATTATAAATCACAGTATCAAATCTAAAACAAAAAGCTTGAAAAATAGCACTTTAAATGTTATGAATATGAAATGACGTTTTAATTTTTTTATAAAGTTATGAAAACCTTTTTCACATAATTCAAAATTTTAAAGATCCACTAGTGTGCATCAGTGGCATAGTTGGCATTTTTGATTGCAGTTTAGTTTAAATAGACTCTGTGTGTGTGTGTGTGTGTGTGTGTGTGTGTCCTTAATGTCATACACATGACACTTTATAAACTAAACTCTGTTTACTTCTTACTGCAATCGCACATGCCATCTCTGCCGCTTCTCCCTGATAAACCACACAGAAATCTGCACTGGTCCAGAACAAAGCCCCTTTTCCTGCCCCAGACGGGTCTGACAAATAAATGGAGTGAGCACTGTCACATGTTGCTTGTTGTGATGCATTATGGCCCTCTTATATTTTTCCTTGTGTGAAAACAAACCAGAAGTTCTGGGAAACACTCAAAGTGTACAACATTCTCCAACATGTCATAATATTAATAATGTAAATGAAAATTGCCACCACACTATTTGGGCAACTGGGGTACAATTCCCAGTCTGGGCAACTATGCTGTACAGCACAAGTAAAAGTCCTTGAGCAAGACACTACTACTCTGGCCTGTCTCTGTAATATGAGTAAACTTGTAAGTCACTCTGGATAAGAATGTCAACTAAGTGCCTTAAATGTAAATTAAATGTAGATGTTCAGTAAGTGGAGAATTTCAGTGATTTTGAAGTTTTAGTGATTTATGCATTTAAATAGTACAAGTTTATACTTCAAACATTTGGCATTATGTGAACACTGTATCAAAATGTACAGCTTACTTCCCAGCCCATCTGAACTATATTGGGAAACTAAAAAAGTATTTTTTGTTTTGGGTTTTGTACTTGTGATGTGACAAATCTAGTGTATTTACACACATCCCCCTATTTAGACTACAGCAATTCAGCCTTACCTATTACTATTCTTACCTCACCTACTATACTTACCTATTAATCACATTTTCAGTAATAAAGGGAAAACAATGGTAAACACCCTGTTTCATTTAAGAGGGAAAAGAGAGGTTTGAACATGACCATGTTCAAATGAATGATTACTGATACAGAAACTCACTAATGTGTAATACAGGCCGTTTAATGCTTGTTGTATCTCCCCTCTTGTGTGTGCATGTGTAGGAGCAGCGCTTGCGATACCTAAAGCAACAGGAGCGGCGGCAGCAGCAGGCTGTGTCTGAGACAGAGAAACTACAGAGGCTAAAGGAGAGGGTGGAAAGCCAGGAAGCAAAACTCAAAAAGATCCGAGCCATGAGGGGCCAGGTGGATTACAGCAAAGTTATCAACGGCAACCTGTGTATGTAGCTTTTAGATATTAGACATGACGCAAACCACAGATCATTGATCTGACTTGTAACTCGTACACTTGCTTTACTCACTTGTAGTACCTGTAGAGGCTTTGCACATGGAGCTGTTTGTGAGTATCATTGAAAGAAGAGTGGGATTGCTCACATATTTTGTGCAAATGCACACATTTGCAGCCACACGTGCATGAGTTAAAAGTCATGAGAATTTATACATACTTTGAATGTGATTTGCTTCTTCATAAAGAAAGCACCTGATCCAGCGCAAGGAAAACTGCCTGTGATTCACATTGTTATACCTCTGATTATTGTTCAGAAGCAAAAAGTTGATGTTTGATGAAGTTGATGAGTCTTTTTTGAATAATGCAGACTTTAAGGTCATTGAATAGTATTGTGAATAACACAGATGGGAAAGCTCACCCACACGCTCAGCTCCTTATGGGACCATACTTCAGGCCAAAGCTCAGTGATGAAAAGTTTGTGCATAAGAAATGAACTCTAAGAGTCAATCATCCCTACATCATGGAAATGTGGGTCACTACTGGCCTTAGTTGCTCACCATTTGCTAATTCATGCCTAGTTAAGTTGGCTGAGCTGAAGTGACAATCAGATCTGCAACGCAGATAAACATTTTCTCTTCTGATTATTAGTTGCAAGAGGCTAGGATTACCAGAGTGTTTCAGGTTCTCTCTAGTATGTTACTCAGTTTGCAGTTAATGAGCCAAGATTTGTTTGATGTCTGAGATTTGCTTCATGAGCTTTGCGCTGGAGCTACAAGCTTGAAAAAAATCATTCTTATTTAATTGAATCAGTCCCATGTTAACCATCTGATGTGGCAGATTTGAAGAATTGCTCTAAAGGGCATATTAGCTGTTGTATTCTCTGCATAATGTTGTACCTTGCATTCTGTAGCCTAGCAACAACTAGTGCAGAAAGGAATATCATCCTTTGTGCCATGTGTAAGCAGTGCATGGTGTTTTTTAATGAAATTGCCATGGAAATTTTTACTACAATTATTGAGATTAGATTAGACACAGTCTGTTTTGTCTGTAAACATGTTTATATGACTTTGTATGTTTTGGTACCAGCTGCAGAGATTGAGCACATCAGCGGGTTATTCCAGGAGAAGCAGGCGGAGCTGCAGGCGGCCGTGCTGAGGGTGGATCAGCTCAGCCAGCAGCTGGAGGACCTACGGAGAGGCAAACTCAATGGCTTGCAGACCCTGGGGGGACATGTCACTGGCACTGCTGCCTTGGAGCTTCGCAAACTCTACCAGGAGCTGCAGGTGTGTAGGACACACTTGCATGTCCCCACACATACACTGATCTGAAGTGTAAATTACAATGTGTATTGAATAAAGACACTGCCAAAACAGATAGCCAAAGATATATCATCCTAATTTGTCCTGCTCTTCTGTAACAAGCCCAGTGTCACTTGTACTTATAATGCATGCTTTAAGATTTTGACTTCAGTGCCTTGTTCAGTTCTTGTGTTTACAGCTATCGCGTTGTTAATGGGATGTGGTACTCCTGTTTTTGTTTGTGTATGTGTGTCAGATCCGTAACAAGCTGAACCAGGAGCAGAACAGTAAGCTGCAGCAGCAGAAGGAGCTGCTGAACAAGCGCAATATGGAGGTGACACTGATGGACAAACGCATCAGTGAGCTCCGGGAACGCCTCTATAAGAAAAAAGCTGAGGCACGTCAAAAAGAAAACCTGCCTGTAAGGCCAGGAATGCACCACATGCACTCACGCACACACACACACAGAGCTCAGTGTTTCTGTGAGCTTAAAAATAATCCACCATGACGTGCAGAGTTAGTTCAGAGCTGACATTGTGAATGAAAGAAGCAGAAAATTGTAGTTGCTTTTTCGCTGCTGCCTTTGTACTTCTCTCACAATATTTCTAAAACTCTCTCTACTTCTCTACAGTTAAACCGAGCAAATGGCCCCCCTTCCCCCCAGCCCGCTCCAGGCAGTACAGGCCGAGTGGCAGCAGTTGGACCCTACATCCAGGTGCCTGTGTCAACACGCCCAGAAAGTGGCTACATGGTACCCCCAGACCCCCTCAAGCCTCAGACACTGGGTGTGAGCACACCGGCCAACCATGCTCAGTCCAAATCAGGTGAGTCACGATGCTATGATGTTCCAGCATGTCAAACCCAGACCATTTATTCGGGAATAAATGGCAGTTCACAATGTCCCCATTTACCCCTTGAGTTTGTCTGCAAATGCTTGATTGTTCTGTTGTAAGGTGAAAAGCTTATATTGGGTTGAAATATGAGGGAAATTCTATTAAAACAGGTCCTGCAAATTAAAGCCAGCTCATTATAATGACTAAACAAGCCATTTAGACAAGTAAACATGGTATGTAGTTATGTGTCCACCAGAGGGAGACATGTAGCAGACCTGAGGTGGAGTGGCTCAGTTATCCTAAAAGCAGAGGAGGGTCTTTTAGTCCATGGCATGTGTCCCACACCTCCCTGTTCTCCATACTTCTTTTTACTGTTTTTAGGATTTTTATTTCTTTCTTTCTATTCTGTTCTAACCTCTTGTGTGATCTCTACTGTGTGCTGTGGGTGTGTGTGTCTCTCTCTCTCTCTTTATCTCTCTCTCCTGCCCCTTTCTTGACTGTACTTGTCTGTATTGTGCTGTTGTGCTTTCTGTGTGGGCGATGGGGTGGGGGCAATGATCAGATGGAGTGAGAAAGCCTCCTGGTCCCTGGAAGGTCTCTGATTTAGACATCATAGTGGATCCACTCCCGTCGTCCCCTGCAGAGTCCGGCCCGGGCCCTGGGGCCCCTGCCACCACCACCACCACCACGTCCTCCTCCACAGCAGGGCCGGACGTAGCCTCTCGTGAGTGGGAAGGTTGCTGATGGAGGGCTAGAGGGATGGCTTCTGAACCTTATCCAGAGTATTGGACAGGATCACTGCAGTATTAGAGTAGCTGCTTTTATGACGGATTAAACAAATCAGTTACTCTGATCTCAAACTAAAATATTCTAAGCTCGTGAATTGGTTCAGAACGATGATGCGTTCACTGTTTCCAGGACACTAGCAACACTGAGCTTTCATTACCAGAGCTGTGCCATAAGTGCTGTCTGCTCACTTTCCATGCCGTCAAGTCAGACTGGCTTCAGTGAGTTTCGGTTAGCCATAGCAGCTCTCTGCTGATCCTGTGAATGTATGTGTGTGTGGATGTATTTAAATGAGTGTGAAATAACAAGCTGGTTTCACATCTGCATGCTCTTCCCTGCCTGTGTGAAACTCTACCCTGATAAGGTTCACAAGGTCCTCTTAGCCTCCTAATCAATAAAGCAGTCAGCTCACTTCAGCAGTGCTTCCTCTGTGACTTTGACCTCTTACCATCTCATAACATAGAGCGAACAGTTTAACAGCCCAATCCGCACAAAGTACAGATAGGGTTTGTGTGATGTTGAAACTTGAAGAGTGCTTAAACGACAAGGAGATTGTGAATGTCAATGACTGAGGTTTTCAATTCATAGAGTTTCAGGTCGTGGAGGAACAAAAATGTATCAAGGAATTGGCCATTTCATTTTATTTCATGTGCTGTCTTTTGTTTTTGTGTTCTTTATCAGATCTACAACTGTTTGACTTTCAACACTTGTACAATCATGTAAAACACCCATGAAAACCTTTGTCTTTTCTAATACATTTGAACATGTAAACATAAAAATGCAAGAACTATTCTCTAAAGATATTTTGCAAAATATCATTATTTGAAATGCAATTTTCTTGTGAGGAACAAGGTAGGACACCCCCACATTTATTACTACTTGAAAATGAATAAAATTGGATTCAGTTACAAATGATTAGACAATTGTTAGAAATTAGTTTGATTGGTTAGATTGTTGGAGAGAGTGGTATCACCATAGGGAAATCCAAAGAAATGTACAGTCTTTGGACAGATTAATTTAAAATTATATTATTTGGACAAAGTAACAGAACATTTGTCGCAAATCAAATGCAGTATTTGAGCAAAAGATCTTCATACCATCTGTGAAGCATGGAAGTGCAAATGTTATGGTTTGGGGCTGCTTTGCTGCAGCAGGGCCTGAAAAGCTCTCCATCATAGAAAGTGCTATGAAATCTTCATTATATAGGAGGGAGAAATAATACAATGTTACACTCTCCATACAAAGGAGGAAATACCAGCCATTAGAGCCTAGGGTGTCCTAAATTTTTCCACACGACAAAATGGCATTTCTAGTACTTACCTTGCACAGTGGATTTTTCAGCTTTATGTCAGTCAAATGTTTTTAATGGGGTGTTCTAACATTTTCACATCACTGTTTTGTGTTCATTGTGCAATAGTTCAGAACTATCTTTTCCCTGTTAAATTTTGAGATGTTTAGCTACATACAGTCTCACAGTTCCTGCACCTCACACACTGCCCCCTGCCTTAAACATTACCCTGCTTCTGAAAGGCAACATGCTCAATGCCCCTTAATGTTTTTAGGAAATGTCTGAACCAAATAATACCTGCATCTGCACTTTTCAACTAATGTACCAACATCTTCTTAGAGTAATTTACAACCCCAATGAGTAAAGAGTGTCACATTTAGTCCCTTATTCTGAAGACTTCTCTTTCTCTGTGCAGCTAATGATGCAGGGTGGCCCACCCTCAGCAAAGGCAATGCATCTCTCAAACCTCCAGACTGGAAAGAGTCAGTCGGAGAACCCTCCAGCAAAACGGTCTCTCCTGTTGGCACCCCAGCAGATAAGGTTGGACTCCTTTTTATATATCATTAGTTTAGTGTGTTGATTAGATGACAGATGGATTGGAATTTGAATAATTTGGCTAATTTAGAAATGCCAAATACTGTCAGTTCTGCTTTGCCAAGAGGCTTTTAGAAGATGATAGTGGGTATTTTTGGTCACGGAACTGGACCTTATGCTCGTACTGAACGCTGTACTCGCAGTCAATCGGCCAAAACATATACACGAGTTTGTATTTGTGACTTAAGCTATTCAAAATTATAAACTTATGGTCATCACAAACGTGACTGAGTGACTGAGTGAGTTCAATATGTACATTGTCTTTTAGCAGTGTTATACAGTGTTGGAAACATCATTTAGCAACTCTGGTGTGTCTTTCTGTAGTCCTCATCTTCATACAGAAAATAACATAACGCTTCTGTTTTCATTTTTTTAGACACCAGACCTGAACAAACTGGGCTCAGCTCCTCCTCCTTGTAAGCCCCAACCTCCTCCATATGGTGCCCACACCAGTTCTCATCCACTCTCCTCCACTAACTCTGGCTCCACTAGCTCACTGGACCGCCGCAAGGATGTCCCCTTGCGTCCTGTCCCAGGCCACCCAAACAACCCCCCAAATACCAACCCACCTCCTCCACCAGCCTGGCCCCGTGTAGGTCCCTCCACTGGTTCCTCCTCCCAGCAAATCCAGCAGCGCATCTCAGTTCCACCCAGCCCTACCTTCCAGCCCAGCTCACCGCTTTTCCCACCCGGAGAAAGACCAGACCCTCCTCTCGCTGTGGCTGTGCGCCCCTTTATCCCAGACAAGGGCTCTAGACCACAATCGCCGAGGAAAGGCCCAGCCACCATGAACTCCAGTTCCATTTATCACATGTACCTGCAGGGGGTGCCCAAGAACTACCCATTTGGCAACAAGCCTGCTGTTAGAGCTGGTAAGAAGAGTGTCAGAATTATCAGCTAGGGGGTACAAGGGATTAGAATCAGAGAAAGATACAAATTAGTAATTTTTCACAAAATATAATTGGAAAACGTGATTAGAATCTCACCAGAACAGAACCGCTATCTTTCTAGTACTGCTCCAGTGTTGTGTCCTCCCTCTTTATTCAGTAATATCCATGCTCTTCTGATATAATTTATTATGCATATATTGTGCCTCTCAGAATCAGACAGCATTACTTTAATTCAATAAATGTTATTATAAATATTAATTAAATTAAGCTTTCTTTATCACTTAAAAATAAGACCAAACTTCTTCTTTTCTAGTGTTTGTAAACCATTTGCACTAATGCATGCATTGAATATACATTGTGTGTGTGTGTTTGTGTGTGTCTGTGTGTGTGTGTGTGTGTTTGACTTATAATTTTTGTGTTCTTTTAATCTTCAGTGTATGGAAAACCAGTCCTGCACCCCAGCTCCACTCCTCCATCTCCCCTGCCCTTCACAGGCTCTGGGTCTTTCCCAGGCCTACTTGGTGCTGCAGGGGACATGGCAGATGGTGACCTGGATCCTGAGCTTCAAATGGGAGGCCTCCCAGAGGTGCCTCCACCCAACGTGGACCACATCCCTCGACCGCTCAGTCCAACCAAGCTCACCCCCATGGTCCACTCTCCCATGCGCTACCAAAGCGATGCTGAGTTGGAGGCACTTCGCAAGAAGCTTGCCAATGCTCCACGACCACTCAAGAAGCGCAGCTCCATCACAGAGCCTGAGGGTCCAAGCGGGCCTAATATCCAAAAGCTCCTCTACCAGCGTTTTAACACCCTGGCTGGTGGAATTGAGGGAGGAGTTGGAGGAGGAGGAGGAGGAGGAGGAGTGACTCCATTCTACCAGCCAGCAGGACCTGCAGGTGAGGCACTGTCCGATGCAGACAATGGAAACCCACCCTCAGAAACACCAGTCAAACCTCTTCCGGGAACCGAGGGGACCCCCTTGGATGCCCTACCTCAGGGTGATGCAAATGATAACCAACCCCTGCAGCCAGCCACTGAAACTCAAGCCCCACCAGCACTGGAGCCATCAGAGGATGACGACAACAACAACAACCCTGCAGGGACCTCTGACACCCTGCCTAGCCCTGTGCCTGAGGCCAGCTCGCCACAAGAAGCAGCAACCTCGCAGTCCTCCCAATTTACAGTGAGCATTTCCACACTCTTTTTGATAAATTCGTGTATGAATGTTGAAAACTTTGAAAGCTTCTATCTATTACAGGATTCTCCTCTAATTATTATCGATATTTAATGGTAGTCTGACATCAGATTGGCCTAAGAATCAGAGTTAGCAGTTTGCTCGATTCGACTAGTTCATCTAACCTGTTTACCCCCACCACAGAATGTGTTTATCAGCCTGTGCTGTGCTAATCAAACTGGCCACACGTTTGCCTGTTTAAGCTATTCAAAACCCTGTGCTAGTGAGCTCTGTAAGCTGTGAAAGATCCAATCTAGTTGAAGCTTTGTGTTCAACATGCACTCCTGTGATGCCTTTCCCTAGTTAATCACTAAAACAGCATTAAACTGTTCTGTTTGGAACATTTCCACAAACACTGCTACACCAGTGAGACTGGACTTATTCACCAGTTTAACTCTTGGAATTTGTCATTCCACCTTAAGTGATGCAGAACTTGGAAGAGGCAAAGTAACTGTAGCACTGTTTTAAGGTAGAATTTCAGCTACATGCTGCAAGACAAGCATACGGCAAACCTTAAGAATATGATAAAACATTTAAGATCCAGTGAATAGATGAATCCATCATAAAATGCCATCACTTTATTAAATCATGCAAAAAAATCTGCAATCTGACATGCCCTACAGTTCAGGTGGGGCTGCATCTTGTGCTTTTTGGAGCATTTACTTTGATTAAACTGGATTAATATATAATTATTTATTGAATATAAACTTGGTAAAGGCTTATTCTGTGTGTATATGCATACTGGTATTGGTGCCTGGTTGTAATGTTGGGTCTCTTGTTTCTAGGAAAAGCGCACTAACCTTAAGAAGCCTGACTCTGAGAGGACGGGCCATGGATACAGAGTGAAGTTCAACCCCCTGGCTCTTCTCCTGGATGCCTCACTGGAGGGCGAGTTTGACTTGGTGCAGAGGATCATTTATGAGGTACATGTGCAGGAGCAGGATAAGACGTCCTTAATGACAGGATATGAGGACAACCATGGTTGCCATGTTGCCATGATTGCATTTACCATCACAATGTGCCTTAAAATACAGTGAAAACACGTCTTGTCTCCAGCATGGAACGTGTAAATGAGCAGCACATCTTGCCATCACTCGTCAGTCCTTCCATGCTCAGTGTTGTGTTACTCAAGTAAAAAAATTACTGTTGACAGGTGGAGAACCCAAGCACCCCTAATGATGAGGGCATCACACCCCTACACAACGCAGTGTGTGCTGGACACCACCACATTGTCAAGTTCCTGCTCGATTTTGGAGTCAATGTCAATGCAGCAGATAGTGATGGCTGGTGAGTGAAGTTCAAGTGTTTAAACATAAAATGTATTACAGACCAATTTAGAGAGCACTTTGTGAGCATGTGTATGTTTGTTTCCAGGACCCCCCTTCATTGTGCTGCCTCCTGCAATAGTGTCCACCTCTGCAAGCTGCTGGTAGAGTCTGGAGCTGCTATCTTTGCCACCACCATCAGTGATGTGGAGACAGCAGCAGACAAGTGTGAGGAGATGGAGGAAGGATACATCCAGTGCTCACAGTTTCTCTATGGTAAGCTTTCTCCCTCACACCCTACTGCTCACATTGATGTGAAAGAGCAGATAACTATACTAGGATAGGATTGTACATGGTTTTATTTCAGCTGCCCTGACTGTGTGTGTGTGTGTGTGTGTGTGTGTGTTTGCAGGAGTGCAGGAGAAACTGGGCGTGATGAATAAGGGAATCGTGTATGCTCTTTGGGAGTATGAGGGTCAGTGCGCAGATGAGCTTTCTTTCCAGGAGGGAGACGCCATTACCATCCTTCGAAGGAAAGATGACAATGAGACAGAGTGGTGGTGGGCCAAGCTTAATGAAAACGAGGGCTATGTGCCTCGCAACCTGCTTGGGGTGAATGCTTACATATTTTTCCCAATTGTTTGTGACCCCCTAGTTTGTATAATTTTTCATTTTTATGTGTAACTCCTTGGGTTCATAAACTGTAAGTGTACTTTCTCATGGTTTTGCTGGTTTAATTGGAAATCTTATTTTTGGTATATCTGTCATTGTTCATTTACACCAGTTTGGCCCATTAAACAGTGAATAATACTATTTAAATAACTATTTAAACTATTTAAAGACGAATAGAATGTCCTGGAAAAAATGTACAATCACCCACTTATTTGAATAGAAATAATTTCCATGTTAATTTCCATGTTTGTTTTCTTTCTGTCTGTCTGCAGCTGTACCCCAGAATAAAGCCACGTCAGAGATCCTTGGCGTAACTGACTGCTTCTCTCCAGCCTGACTGACTGGATCACTGTCTGGAGGAGTAGGACCTCCAACATTTGCCCCTTTCTTTCCTCTCCTGCTGCTGGGGTGAAGCTGCTAAACCATGTCTCCTGACTGGGGGCACAATCAACAACACTACACACATGTATACACACTTACACATTCATACAGCATAATAAAGGCCAAACAAGAAGCCTCAGGTCCTAAACTCTGCCCCAATTACCCTCATCGCCAGGCCTCTCTCTCTCATTCCCTGCTGTCCTCTTCTGAAGACTCGGTTTTGGCCGAGTGTCATGCGTCATGTATCATAGCAGCTGCACATTTCTCCTTGGAGATCAAAGCACTACCTACTTGGTTTTATAGCTTTTGTTTTATATTGTTTCCGCTTGCATTTTTATCTGGAGATTTTTAGCTTTTCATAGTTTGAGGTGATGCTGGCGACGTGCAGGCTGGATCAGCCAGAGCACAGCTGCTTTTATTTCCTTTTTGTGAACTTTGGTTCAGAGGGAATCTCTATGCTGTGGATAAGAGAGCATTTGTACTTAAAAGTTGTGTTACGTCTACAAGCTGAGAGGGGAAGAACTGGATTTGCTTTCTAAAAGCATTTTCTTGGTGTATGACAAATTGAGGAATGAATGTGAAATTTGCAGTGAACTAAGGTGTGCATGAACAAAGATGGTTATATTAGATAAAACAAATGAGTATATGTATATAGTAATTGGAGCAGGTTATTACAAAGAAAAATGGTTCATATGTGCAAGGAGATTAAAATGCACAGTATTATCTGTGTGAATGGTTTGTACTCTATATAGAGTGGAGTGTGATGTGTGCATGAATGAGAGAAATTTTTGATATGCAGTATATGAGAAAAAATTTAAGGACTGTGTGTGTGTGCGTGATGAGAGAATGACATTATGAGGGTTAAGAGTACAATAAGCCAAGCTGATGTTTCAGTACCATTAATAGTAATAAAACTGGCAGTATGAGGTCAAAGTGAACAATATATGCTGTGATGGTAGAATAAGGCCTTGCCAAATACACTACGTTGGTTTGCAGCCTTTGAAACATGGCTGAAAGCTTTTCTACACTAGCGGAACAAAAGGCATGGTTTTAATGCATATTTACTTTATTTTACACTACATATGTTCCTTTTGTTCTTTTTTTATCGCATTACATTCCCTGTTCCATTTCCCTCCCAGTCTTCAAAAAAACTTGTGAGCTGATCTTTGTGCCCTGCCTAGGAGGCAGTAATGAGCTTTACCATGGAGTACACGTGTAAATACTGTGAGGAGGCTTAGAGGAGGCTTGTGCAGACCTCTGTATGGCATTCAGATATGGAAAACTCACCTCCTGTTCTCTACATGTGCACAAATAAAGAGAAACAAGTCCTGGGAAGACACGGTATGGTCTGGTTTCATTTTATTTCTGACGTGTACACTTTCAGTGTGGTAGCTATATATAACCCAACGGCACCCAGAAACACACATTCAAATATTGTCCACTTTAGGGTCTTGTTCGGTTCCTCTCCAATCGATTTGAGAAAATTCCAGTTTGAGGAAGTTCCAGTTTATTCATATTGTTTGGCTCTGGAAGTCTGTGTACTTTTGTTCAATTATTACTTGAGCTACATTAGCCTTGTAGGTCCAAAGCTAACCGAAAGACCTTTTGACACGGAACATGCTATGGCTGATTAAATATTTTCAGGGTAAAGAAACTCATTTTGACTTCATTATGTTTTTTAAAGACATTTGTTAGAGGTGGTGAATCCTGGTCCAGAAAGAAAAAATCGGTCCCGGGATTTTGAAACAAACATCTGTCGGGACAAAATCCAGGGGCAATTTATTTTACTTTTTGGACACTTCTGACCTGACTCACTCAGTTAATTAGCAAGTCAGAAGGTTATAGTGTGTGAGCTCCAGGCCACTCAAGAAGGTGACAATGGTGAAAACCACCAGGAGCTGGATAACAGAGCAACAGGCTTTATCTAGAGCCCCCATCTAAAGCAGTGCATAGCTTGCGTAAGAGACCAGACCCTTATATTTCTTAAAATATTTACTTCTGTAAATATATTAAAATCCTGATGTAACATTTGTCACAAAAATTTCATACCATGTATTTCATTCTTTAGTTCTAGAAATAGGGTCAAAGCTGTTTACATGTAATATGTAACATTTTATTACTTTAAAAACAAAAATACTGTATTTTCCGGGCTATAAACTGCACCAGAATATAAGCCGCACCCACAAGTCACACATTCACTGTCCTGTACTTCTCATCTGTCACTTGGGGACTTCATGAGATAAAGTGAAAGACAAAGCTTTATAGAACATTCCACATCTTTTAAATGGACTGTTGTCCAATGCACACCATGCATCTCTATTTTTGTCCATTTAAATCTTTCTCCAAAATGTTAATGTGACAGTTCTTTATATAGTATCAGAATTTCTTGATGAATGACCTACAGAAATGCTCTGAAACTACTTTAATTCATCTTATTTTACATTGAATTCCATTTACCTTGTCCTGTAAAGTCTCAATGCATGTTAGATGCATGTTTTTCCACCCAGAAATTATGTCACCCAGAAATTATGGGTCAAAGAATATACTTATTGCAGTTAATTACAGTAACCTGTCTGTGAAGTGAAAAAGACTTGCAAATAGACAAAAACCTACAAGGTCAATGTGCTTCCATTTATAGTCTATTTTTGTCCTCCAGTTGGACCACTAGAGAGCGATAGAACACTTAGAAATGTGTAGCACTCTCTGAGGATGAAAAAAAAGAGCTCAGAAAGATCACATTTTCCAGATCAGTGATGCTGACATTTCAGGGCAATTTAAGATGTGTTACTTCTTACATGTTACTTACACAGCATCATAAAAACATCCCACCCAGGACATTAGGAGTTGACCAAGTGTCATATCAGTGCCATCAAGCTCCTCTCTATTTCCTTCCTTAATCATGTGATTTCTCATACCCAGGGCATGTTTTAAATCCACAAAGCATCTTAGCAAATGTCCAAACGACCATTTCTCACTGCTGTTCTCAGTGCTGTGCTGGTCATTATACAAAAAGTGGTGCCACTATAAATTCCCATATTTTCACAAGTCTCACAAGTCTGGAAACAGAGCTTAAAGATTGAAAGACCACAGCCAGTTCCCTGGGCAAACTTTATTTCAGGTGTTGGAGCCATCCTCGAGATACAAAATCACCAAAACTACGTTAACCCAGGGGTCAGAAACGTGTAGCTCTTTTACTGCCTTCTGGTTCCACAAGAGCTTGTGATTAAAATACCCTTCTTAGCTCTCCTTAACTGCCTTGACACCTTCAACAAAAAGAGTCAATCAGCTTGCTGATTGTGGATAGTGTCCCACTCTTCAACAAGAAGAGACAATCAGCTTGCTACAACCTACAGTTGTAGTCTAGTTAAATTGTAGTTTAATTGTGGTCTAGTGTGACTGTAGCTTAGCAATCAGCCTTGATTTATAGATGTCATTCTGTGATGTCAAATCAGCACTCAGCATCAGTAATGCCAACCTATCAGCACTCAGCATCAGTTATGCCAACCTATCAGCACTCAGCATCAGTTATGCCAACCAATCTGCACTCAGCAGCAGTAATGCCAAACATATTTGCAATTTGTATGAAATGCCTTGCACCAGGCAAAAAGCTGCATACAGTGCACCGTCCTGGTTCGGGACAGATGTTTTAGAGTTTGAATGGAGTTAATATCTCGAAAACTGCAGCCGGAGTTAGGGAGACAAAAAATGAGTGAAAAGAAAAAAGACAACAAAAGTGTCATTTCCATTGTGACAGTATTTTTCTGTCTAAACAAAATTTTCTATACACATCTGATCCAACTCATGAGCTGATTAGCAAGTCAGAAGGTTATGGTGTGTGAGCTCCAGGCCAATCAAGAAGGTGATGATGATGAAAAACCCCCAGGAGTCGAACAAGGGAGCAACAGGCTTTAGCTAGAGCCCCCATCTAAAGGAGTGCTACAAAGAGCCATTTATAACATACATAAGAGACCAGACCCAGTTTTGAAAATGGATGAAAATGACTGAATCAGTTATATTAATTCAACAGCGTGTAACTTTTGTTTGTAAATATTCAATCAAATCAAGCTCCGACTAAACACACCAGCATTTTGTAAATAAGGTCACGTAGGCACACGTTCACTGTCCTGTGATGCTTCCAGGATCTTATGTCACTTGGAAGACAAAGCATTAAAGAAATTTTCACATCTTTTAAACAGACTGTGGTGCACATCATCGCTGTCCAATAAAAAAAACATGCATCTCCATTTTTAGTTTTCTCCATAATGTTAATGTGACAGTTGTTCTTTATATTGTATCAGACTTTTGTGATGGACCAATAGAAATGCTCTGAAATTACTTATTCTTGTTCACTTTTCTTGATTTCTGTAAAGCTGCTCTGACATCAATTATAAAAAACACTATCCAAATATTTTACATAATTTTATATAATCTAAATTTGATGATTTTGCTTTAGCTTCCATTTGCCTTGTCTTCTGATGTCTCAATTTTGGAGAAGGGACGTTTTCATTGGGCAGCAGCAATGTGTCACCATGGGTTAAAGCATACACTTATTGCAGTTACTGCAGTCTGTGAAGTGGAAGAGACTTACAAATAGACAAAAACCTACAAGGTCAATATGCATCCATTTTTGTCCTCCAGTTGGACCACTAGAGCGCGATAGAACACTTATGAATGTGTAGTACTCTCTGGGGCTGAAGAAAAGATCACACGTTCCAATTCAGTGACGCTGACTTTTCAGGGCAATTTGTTAGGACGTGTTACTTCTGGGGATGGAAATTAACAAGCCAAGCCAATTAATGATTACTGATGAAGGGAAAGAGATAATAGAACCTTGTTTCAGTAGAGATTAGTGATTTTTCTGAATAGCTGAATTTCTACACAGAAGTCACCAAGTCTTTTTTTCTTTTAAACAAAAGTCAGTGAAATGAATTCCCAGACCCACAGCATCCCACATAGGGCATTAGGAGTTGGTGCCATCAAGTGCCAGTCTAGTAGGCAGCAAATCCATAAATCTTGGGGACTCTAATCAGGTCTGCCATTAGGCTGTCCACTTCCTTTCTGAAGTTACTTGTCTGGTACAGCTATTTCCTTCCTTAATCACATGGTTTCTCATACCTAGAGCACATTTTAAATGCACAAAGCATCTTAGCAAAATGTCCAAACCACCATTTTTCTTTGAACAGCCTCATACAGGTTTCAGTGCTGTAGCTGGCCATTTAAAAAGCGAAGCACGAGGAGAATTGAATAGCAGTCACAAGTGCCACTATTAATTCCCATATTTTCACAAGTCTGGAAACAGAGCTTAAAGTCTGCATTCATGTAGTTTAATGCCACAACTTAAAATGGCAAGAGTGAAAGACCACAACCAGTTCCATGGGCCAAAGAAACTTTATTTCAGGTGTTAGAGCCATCCTCAAGACACTGCAGATACAAAATCCCTCAGACTGATGGAAGACTCATCTAACTTTAGTGCCGCTAACGTTTGGGCAGAGTGTGCTCCTTGATGTGGTTATTGGTTTCAGAAGGAGAACTGGTGGAGGCAGGGGAGGAGTAGAGTTGGGATTTAGTCATGAAATAAATGTTCACTTCTGCTCAGGCATGAGGTCATCAATTGACTGGCCACCTTCCAGGCGCTTCTCCATTTCTATAAGCAAGTTGACTCCATCCACCACCATCTGCACCAGTTCCACCTCAGAAAAGCCCAGTCGGTCTGCGTTAGAGATGTCAAAGACGCCACCCACTGCAGCAGTGTCTACTCCACCTGGACAGAGGAATGGTAGAAGATGGTTACTAGGAGTCTCAAGATTGTTTCACATGAATAGTGATCCATTTTAACAGCGAGAGGGCGCTCTTTAAACTGTTTTACATGGTTTAATCACATACCGACATGCTTGTTGCCAATTTTAGTCCATCAAATTTTGGCTAGGGCTGTGCAACACTACTTCTATTGATTGCACCCACTTAAATGTAAACACAAAGCCTAAATTCATATTACTTGCAACGTCAAAATGGCAGATTTGAGGATCCAAGTTAGTTTCAACAGTCATGCCCCCCCTACCCCATCCCACCCACCTTGGACAACTGAGGATTTTAACCAATCTTGTAACTGCAGCATACCTGTTCCACGCTTCTGAAGCCTTAGTTTCTTGAGGACCTCGCCAAACTTCTCATGTTTGCTGACGTTGGGCAGTTTGACGTGGACACCAGCGCGCAGCCCCGTACCAAGGTTAGATGGGCAAGTGAGAACATAGCCCAGGTGCTCATTCCACATGAACTCATGACCCTTCTCTTTGAAGAGGCCCTCAATCTGCAAAACAGTCCCCCTCAAAATGAACAGGTTTCATCCCATGGCACCACAAAATTCATACGGCTGAATTAGTACCAACCTTCGTGAGGCCTGTGCAGAAGCGATTAAAGACTTCCCTCATGTTTCCACCCTTCTGCATGGAGATAACGCGGAGGTGATCCTCCTCATTCACCCAGACCAGGAAGGTCTTGTTGTCATTGTGCCTTGAATTATGGGAATAAGCCCAGAACAGAGGCAATGTATTTAATTCATTCCAATTTCATACATGGGATTTTATTTTGAATCTGGCTGCAAAACTAAACACTCAACTAAGCTGCATGAGGTTTGAGTCCATGCCAAGGCAACTCAGGACTACTCACCAGATCCCCCTGCCATCAGGCCAGTCACGTGCCATCCCAGAGGCCAACAGCAGTGGGGACACAGGCTTGTCAAACAGGAAGTGGTCGTCAATCAGCTGCTGCTGCTCCTCCTCAGTCATGTTCTTCAGGGCATAGTACTTTCCTTTCAAGTCACCATCCAGGGAACTTAAACCTGGAGTGAGTGCATTAATGGCACAAACCGTCAACATACTATATGCACTCAATTCATTAAAGCTATTCTAGGCGACCAAACGATTGATTGCACATCCAAATCCTTTGGGATTCACATTGCAGTGGGATGTGCAGCAGTTTTGCCTACCCTCAACAGCCAAATTCTCAATTCCGCGTCTCTCTCCACGGCTGCAGTGGGGAGGCAGGCAGAAGCCGCGGATGCTCCTGCCAGTTCGCACTCTGGAACTCAGGACATAGTTGGGGTCAAGGTCATCTCCACCCTACAGCAAATTGATTCAATAGTCATTTCACAGCTCAATAGTAAACGAACACAACAGATGGGACACAGACCGACAGCCGCATGTACCTGAAGGTTTTCTGGATTCAGGTCAGTCTTATGTTTGTCTGAGGGCTTGTAGCCTCCATGGCGGTCCTCAATGACAGGGTCTAGGAGATCTTTGAACACCTCATATGTTTCCTCATCTCCAGCAACACAGCCCACAGTCATGATGAAAGGGTGCCCTGGAATTTGAGGGTGGGGTGGGGTATTAGTGTAAAGCCCAACAAGTAATCAGTTTTGTGGGGGCTGAGGAGGTCCATTTAGCTGAAGGCTCTTGAACTACTATAAGCACTCGCCATATGTCTACAAGCAGATCAGTCACTCCCTGCAGGATGGTCCATTAGGGCTCAGCGATGCCAACATAAGCTGCTCTGCCTCAGCGCTCGCGTTTACAGATAAACTGATGTGGCTGTGCAAACACCTTCCATGTCATCAGGTGCACAGTGCCAACTGCAGGGTCACATTCGCACAAAGCAACACGGGCTTAAGGCATGATCAGACTATGCTGGAATTCAGGGGACCTGATCTGTACATGACAACGAGCTTCTCTAAATGGGTTCTCCACAACTTGACCATCAGAGCCCAGGTTCAGCTAGTGGAACTCCTCGACCTCCAGCACTGAGGAGCCGAGAGCTTTACCTGGGTTGTCCACCCCAGTCTGAATGACGTCATCCAGCGTGAAGCCGCTGGGGGTCTCCTTGTCCCGCAGGTTGGCGTATATCTCAGGTGTGAGCACCTTGGCCATGTGGTTATTGTGCTGGCTGAGGTCAGGGTACTCCTGCTCCGCGGTGTAGTTCATCTTCAGCTTGTTGTGGGTGTTGCCGAAAGGCATGGCTGCGTCGAGTCTGATGGAAACGACCACACACACACACACACACACACACACAATGACGTAACGGAATTAAAGCGCACCTTTTGCGCAACGACCGAGGGGGTCCATTTATCGCGTTATCGACCCCCCCCCCCCCACTCGTAACGCAACACCCGCCGCGTTACGTGTGACGTCAGGGGCGGACTGGGAGCTGGCACGTCCCAGTGCTTATTAAATTCCTGCGAACGAAGGGGTCATAAACAAACACAAAGCCGTCTCGTGCGAGCGCACGCGCACGTAATGCGCAGCGGCTGTGAGGAGGGGGGGGGATCAACGCCACGAAGACCTTGCAGATGAACGGAAGACGCTGCAAGGTCGTTGCTGATGCTTTGGGACAAAGCAGACGCCCAGCCGCACGTTTCACACAACGGTTAGTGCTCAGAGCAGAAACAAGACATTTCGGGCAGCAGCTCTGCAGTGGGACCAGCTGCAGATCAGAACTGCGCCGTTTACGTCACTCTCCAGGCGAAGCGCCGCGCCAACGACGGGACGGTCGCGTAAATGGATTTTAATCCGTGAAGGAAAAAAAAATAAACAAATAAAATATTACTTGATTTATTTAATAATTTATTTAAATAATAAATAATAAAAATATATATAAATAAATAAAATTGTATTAAGGTTTTAAAATAAATGTGGACGTCCGTTTACGCGGCCTATTAAATAAATGATTAAAAAATAATAAAAATATATTAAAGTTTAAAAATTAACATGGTGAGGTTCATGCATGTCTTAAAAATATTTTCGCACCCTATTAAATAAATAAAATAAAATAAAAATAGTAAAACACCGCCACAGCCCCCTACCTTTAGTGGAGTGTCTTTGGGAAAGTGTCAGCTCTGCCTCCTCCAGTCCCGGAGCAAACACTGCTACAGCTAATGGTATCCGGAGATAAGCGGCTTTACGCGCCTTTTATACGCCGCGCGAGCTCCGCTCCCATTGGCTGCTATTTGAGTCCATTCATTCTATTGGCCAGCGCGTAGCAGTCGCGGCCAGCAGCAGCCGGTGAGGGCTTGCGTGGGTCACATGACTGTTTCCTTGACAGCGCGGTGATGGAGCGCGAGGCCGGACGGACGGTTTGGCGTCTCTGCCTCACAACAATGAAAGCAAGCGAGGCTACCTCAGCTCAGCATCGCTCTGCTGCTGGACACTGAAGTGACGGACTGACCACATGAAAATAAGGTTGACACGAAAACAACGGATTATGTCCGAGAATGTGTTGGTTGCCCTTGTTTTTATTCACAGTAACACTAAAAAAGCGTTTATAGGAGACAGTCACAGATGCCAGACATTATTATTATTTTCTTGGCTATTCAAAGATATTTGACATCTGTGGACTTCGCCCTGTTTTGATAAAAAATGTTGCTTTATATCCTTTGAAATCCTTTGAAAAAGATCACCCAGAGTGCTTTTAAAGCTCAAAATGCAAGAATTCATGAGTTATTTATAATGTTATATATGTTACATTGACAATGATGTTAATTATAAATTCCTGAAAAACACTTGACAGTAGTCTGGCTAAAATGTCCAACCAAACAATCCGAAAGTCCTTTATTGTTTTTTTTTATTTATGTATGTATCAGTATTATCAGGACTTTTATTTTGAAATTTGAACACTGCTAAAATAGAGAGGTGGATCTTGGTGCAGAGCAGTAAACATGCATTGGAAGCTCCTTTGGCATTTAAACTGGAATTTCATTCATTTGGAAACAATTGAATTGTAGTTGTTTTCCGAGATGTATTACTCACTGATAATTCATCACTCAATGATGAGAATGGGATGTCCACAAACAGTTGGACATACAGTGTCCAATACAGTACGGTACGGTACTACAGTACAGAACATTTATCACAGGACACAGACAGAAAACTACAGGATTACTGAGCATCCCTAAAGGATGATTACTACAGTAGCAGAGCTGACATTTGTGCATGTAATCACTTCAGGCACCCAACAACACTGCCATGTCCATTGCACGAAAAGTGGCACAGGACATGGACATATTTAAGCTTTTTTTTGAATGAGCGTCTTAGTGAAGTTACGCCTCAATCATATTCTAGTCTTTTCTATAAAAAATAGGAAGATTATTTCATTCCTTGACTGTAAGGTTGTCATCCTTGGGCAGAAGGACTGGGTGCAAAGTAAATGGGGAAAAAATATTTTTTATTTCAGCTGGAAGATGTGCAGAATGTGACAGTACTGAAAGAACAGTACTGTTCATCTGCATCTATATTTATGAGTCATGTTTTTGTAACCTCCGATGGACTGTCAGTATATTGATAGCATGCTGCTTCAGAGATGAGTGTAGGTGTGAACTGTAAGGCTCATTGATGCTCACGGATGCTCTATTTCACAAGTTTAGGGACTGCTGCTAACATCTTGGTACTAGATATAACTGGCCTTGTGGAGTCCATACTTCAAACAGTCAGAGCTATTGTGGCAGTACAACTGGGATCTACGCAATATTAGGCAGCTGGCTAATATATGGCTGATCATGTACAACCATATATCAAACCCCACACTTATATAAGTTGTGAGGTGTTTTGTTGTGAGTGAGGTTGCACACCAACATGCTCATAGCAACGCAACTTGAACGATCACAGTTCGAGTGAGGCATGATAGTGGGTGCCAGATGGATGGGACATTCCATTTCTGAAGTTGTGTGGGCATTTAACATTCTTTGATTCACAGTGTCTTGCGTGATCAAGAAGAAGACATTACCACTTACAGTGGACAGCACAGTGGCATTAAGCCCATGGGTATCTAATGATCATAATTGATGACCCCTGTTTAAAACCATCCAAGCGAATAGACAAGCAACTCTGGCAGAAATCACATACAATGCAAGAGGGCTCACATGCATATACTGAAGGTCAATACAGCATTCTTAAGCTTCCGTGGAATGGGAATATCCATGTATATGGTGAAATATCCTACTGAGAGAATCAGTGATGCTTTGGTTTTAGGCCTGTTTTTAGAATCATATTCTGCAAGGAGTTTATTTTTTGTTATATTAAGTGAAATGGTCAATGAAATATTAGTGTTGGGTTTATTGGTTTACTAGATGGATATTTTATGTTTTGCCCTTACTTTTCCATCTGCTTGGCTGCCCTATACGATGTGGAATTGTTCACTAAACCTTGTAAGTTATGAAACTGGTTGGATTGCTATAATTTCTCTGCTTGTTCCTTCATACAGTATGGGTTGGTTTCCCAGACGTGAATTAACCTTGATACTGGAACATTACATCGCTGAGAGAATTCTGCATGGAGGAGTGGGAAAAATGTATTATTTCAGCCAAGGGCATAGGGTGTCCAAACGTTTCCTCACAAACACAATTCTGTAAATGCTTTTTAAAAGACATTTCTTCCGTTTTATATTTTTAAATATGTTAAACACAAAGGTAACTTTCTCATATGACTGTATACAATGTATGTCTGCAATAACACCAAAGTGATGTAACCCCACGTGAATGGTATCACAAGTTTTGTTTAAAATGTGCCATATGTTGTCCATATCGTACTGTCTTTAAGCAGGACTGGTAGCCAGTGACTAGACTCCCTTTCAGGCAACTGCAAGTAGCACCAAGCCCCTAGGCTTTAGATGTTCTTTTTTGATAACTGTTTTTTTATATTCAGGACCGGGATAACTGCTTTAAAAAGGGGAGGCATATTGCAGCCTCAGAGGACCTTATGCATGTGGTTCGTTTTTTGTTTTAGTAACCCTGCTGACTGTGTGTTTCTCCATCTGACTAGAAGGACAGGACAGCACAGACAGCCGCCGTTCAGAATTTGACTAAGGTGATATGAAGGGTGTGGGAGAGTGCAGAGTGAATGCTGATGCCATTTTTGTGAGACTGCAGCAAAACCGTGGGTGTGTGTGTGTGTGTGTGTGTGTGTGTTATCTGCACTCTGCTCTCTGTCTCTCAGGAAGATGAATACTGGAGGAATCATTTAATGAAGTAAACAACACAGCAAATATGCTTCATTTCACATACTTGGAGAAATAACACAGAAGAAATTCACCGTCTTTTTCCAGAATGCCCCTCATGCTTTTACTTGTCTGTCCAGAAACAAGAATGATGACAGGAAAAAAAGGACAGGCCTGATTTAGGGTCTTTGCATTCACATTAGTGTCGGCATTCTCTGGTGAAGTTTATTTATTCAAGTCGGACATGTTTTCTGAAGAGTGAGTGTGTGTGCTACCTGCTTGGTCTTCACAGCTGAGTCAATGGCATGGCATTAGAAACATTAGAAACATCGTAGATCTAATACAGTTCCACCTTTTCCCTGTTTCTTGTCCTTTTTTGCTCCCTTTAATATGCCTCCACCACATAAATGCTCTTTAGTGAGGGACAATGTAGCTCGTGGCTCTTTTTGGCAATGGATAGACTAGAATAGGGTTTCTCAACCTTTTCAAGCTCATTGGCCACCTGTTCATAACTAGAAAGCATAACAGCCCACAAGAAAACAAAACTCATAATTTTATGTAAAATTGTTTTTGCTTTTTATTCCTCAAGTGCTGAGCCTGCAATCCAGAGGGCCCCAACTATAGCTTAAAGCTAATATGTCTTCATGAAAACACCTGTCCCAAATGTAGATATGCAGATAAGAAGATTAAGAAGATGAATGAACGAACTTGGCTGCAGTGGTACAATTCATTTTTCAACTTTAATGCACCTCAGACACAAAAAAACAAAACAAACAACAGATACATTTTGACTTGAATCTGAATATCTCCACCACGTTCACCAGAGAGCTATAAACAAACCTTAGTATTCTGTCCCCACATGTTGGCTTAAAGGCTGCTTCTGAGACGTCATGCATTTACAGGGCATAGAGGACACTCATCGACACCCCTTTGTCAGGAAAAATGAGAAATAGGGCACATTTAGCCTCAAGGCCCTGAGGTAAGGTGTTGGCTGCAGGCCCTTGAGTGCACTTGCATGCTCCCTTGTCAACTGGTCATTTTTATTGCACAGTTTTATTAACACTGCTGTTATCTGCTGTGGAAAATTATGTATTTGGAGGAAATATTCAAATGACCAGTGAGATTTGTTAGATAGTTTTCCCTTGCCAACACTCCATATAATTTAAGTGCTGAAATAGCCAGAGCTGTAGTAGTCCTAGCTCCAGCTGTTCAATTTTGCATGCATATGAAGAGATCCGGGTGTCATGTTTCTCTTTTTGACGTTCAACAGGAGGCTCTCAGGCATCCAGTGACTTCAACATGATCTTTAGTGAGAAATGACTTGATGCAGACCTAACATTTGGCTCCTACCCAGAATTTTGTTGACACACAGGTTAGGATTGGTTGTGTTCATTTAACCTGCCATTGATCATTGCCGCTCAAAAAAAAATGCAATGCACAATAACATGATCTCCCCAACTATAGGACATGCTGAGTCTGCAAATCACATCATTCTGTCCCAGATACACACTTTTAAACCTACTGTCCTTGGGGTTTCATGCCCTCTATGTCATGTTTCTCACTTCACCAAAGCATGGTCTTGAAAGATGACCACAGAGTGCCTTTTGAGACAGGAGTAATGAATTACAAACAGGCTGATTTAGCAGATTAGTATCCATATATGGGTTGTATAGAAACCAGCCATTCGGGGTGTAGTTTGTGTATTTCTGGTGCAGGTCCCAAACCCGGATAAATGATGAGGGTTGTGTCAGGAAGGGCATCCGGCATAAAACGTGCCAAAACTATAATGAAGATCATTAATATGATGATCTGCTGTGGTGACCCTACAGAAGAAGAAGAAGAAGAAGAAGAAGAAGAAGACATGGGTTGTATCGGTGGTTGAATTGTTGTAATGCAAATATTGTTTATGTGATCAGACTCACATTTTTATGGGCCTTTTATGGACTACAGCTGAATGTGGACAAATATTTACTTACTGAAATGTGGAATTCCAAGGTGCCAGTGGGAATTCTGGAGGGAATTTTAAATTTAGATTTCATGAATGTAGTTTTAGACAATACACTCATTGGTGTATTGGTGTTTTAGCCCAGGTGGGGAATGGAACCGTAGTCTGTTATGGGAAAGGTGATATTCAGTACATTATGCCAACCACTTTCAAGTTGGTGACTTTTCAGATGCCTCTGACAGGGTTTGATTAACTGTTTACCTCAGAACAATAAAGTTATTTTGATCTAGAATCAAATCCTACAGTACTTGAAGAAATCATGCTCACCACCAGCCATAGTGTTCATCACCCTTTACAAGCAAAAGGACATATAAATGAGATCCTCTGCATTCACTGCCTCTTTGTCACTTGTCAAAGGCAATGGTGAATAAAGTAATCATCTCTAATGATACTAGTTGGACAATCAGAACAGATGGCGCTCGTTAAAATCCTCCTTGGAAAATAAGATCAAAGCAATATGACTGTCTCTCTTCTGGCAAATGTAGGTTATGTTTGGACTATATCCCACACTGCAGTGTTGTCATTTAAGATCAATCAGTGGTGTTCCAGTAGATGGTGGAGGAGTTTTTGATTGGGTGTTGTGGAGAAACTGAAACTTTGCATTAGTTATATAGTTCCTATAGTCTCGTTAGAGATTCTACTGGTGTTGAGAAGAAGAAGAAGAAGAGGAAGACCTCAGAGAAGGTTTATGGATGTAGTGAAGGTGGATATGGAGATGGTGTAACAGTAGAGGAGGCAGGGGATAGGGCAAGATGGGCAAAGGGAGCAGCCGAAAGAAGAAGAAGAAGAAGTATGGAAATTGTGTATGGACTTGAAAGCAGTGTAGGTGTCTAGTCATTTCACTTTTGTCCATCAGACGAACTGAGTCAGACAATGTTCCCGTTTTCTCCCTCTCTGCAGTTCTGAACATATGATCCTTCTGCAGTCCAGCTTGTGTAATGAGTAGTGCAGGAGAGCAACCTCAGTTTTTTACACACATTTACATTCATGGGAATAGATCTCACACATTAGTCTTACAGAGTCTTAAAGGAGGTTGTATAGAATGAGCAGAATTATAGTGATTATATTTAATGCAAACCAAAACAAGACATTCATATTCCCAGATAAACATAACTGCGCCTTTGTTGAGGGATTTGATATCCTAATTAATATTTTATATGTACTATGAAGAAGCCAATTCAACAAGCCAGGAAAAATCATTTTATCTCTTCAATCTTCTGGAGAAGACATCTGGGCTGGGTTTCCCAAAAGCATTTTAGTTCAAAGATGATTCTTAAATGGTCAGGCGAGCATGACACTGAACACTCTATCACTTATATCCTTCAGGGAAACTAGGCTCTGATAAGTTGGAATGAACAGTGATGGTACATTCTCAAAATATTCTCAAAATCATTAAGCACAAGTGATTTTTTTTCAGTAATTTAACCAGGAATAATCAAGCTGTGTTTGTAGTAAAACATGCAGTTGGTGTGTGTTATAGAAGTTCTGACATCATCCACAATATACTCAGAAAAGCATATGTCACAAGTACTGCAATGTTCTGTATCACAATAACAATGAATACCATCATATTGCCTGGTCATGATTGCATGCTTAATATTCAGTGTATATATATACAGTGTATATATTCTATTTATATATATATATATATATATATATATATATATAATGGAGTATGAGCCAACTGAGAAAACTGGAACCAGATCAGCTCCCTTATGCATCTGCCAAAGAAGGTGTTGGGATGGGGGAGGGGCTCTCTGACAATGATGAATTCTGGATATTAAAACCTTCCAGCATTACTGGTCAGAGACAGAGACAGTACCTAGGCTAACTGGAGGAGAGGAATGCACCATACGGGCAGTGGATAGAGTGAAGTGGGCTTTAAGCAGGCTGTGTTAGATTGAGACGTGCCTTGCAGTGAAATGCAGCTACTCCCCAAAGAAACACACAGAGAACAGCTCGTCTGCCGCAGTGTATGAACACCATTCACCTGATCAGCTGAAACAGAATGAGCTGTTATTATGGTCTAATATTACTCTAGCTAGACAAGAAACATGAGCGTCTGAGCCCTACCAGCACAAAACAAGAGAGGTTTGCTTAAAAACGTGGTTATGTAATGGCGTTTCAGCCTTTTATTTTAAGTAAGAAGGTTGATTTTCTTGATTTTCTTTTGGCTTATTGTTCTGTACACTGCTATGATATATTGACTAAAATGCAGTTGGATCTCTGGCAAGTCGGACTTGTTCCAGCACACCTCAGAGACACACAGTTGTATAGAGGTCTAGGGTATTTGGAGTCTAGGGCAACTCCGTGAAATCTTGGTCATGTTCCTCAAACTGTTCCAAGACAAAGGGTGTTTTGTGGCTATGGCATTATCCTGGTGAAATAAGCCACTGTCCTTAGGGAATAGCATTGTCTTGAAGCCGTGTACCTGGTTTACAACAACAGTTTAGGTACACGTGTCAAATTCCCATCCTCAAGAAACATCACAGGCAAGCAAGGGAGCATCACACTTCATCCACTAGCTTGTCTTCATCACACAATGCCTTCTTGTGCACTTCCCCAGCTCACATTTATCTGCCTGCCCACTTAATGTAAAAGAAAACGGGACTCGTCACACCAGGCAACCTTCTCCCCCACTTCAGATCCAGTTCTGACGCCCTCAATCTGATGCTGACTTATTGTGGATGCTTTCAGTGGTGCATGGGGTTAGCAGAGGCACTCTGATGAACATAAAATATATGATAGGAGTACACTTAGTAATTATGAAGATGTATCAACAATTATGAATATAGGAATGTTTCTCACATACTGTATTAATGGCTACTTAAATACATTACTTGTAGCCTTAAACTGCTGTATCTTAAACTACTGTCCTTGAGACTCTAACGATACAAAACCACCTTTTTTTACTCAGCAGTGGATGGCATATCTGCTGTGGGCAACAACAAAAAACATGGTGCTCTTATCTGTACAGCAAAGAGCACCACTTATTACCACCTGACCGTCAGCTGCTGTGTGAGTGTGTATGAATGGGTGTATGTGTGTGTACTTCAGGCTAAACAGTGAGATCAGCTCCTTTGTACCTCCACCCTGCACATCTCTGCAGAGCAGGCATGAACTACAGGGCTATACAGCCACCGGGAAGCTCACAACCCAGCTGTCAAAATTAATCAGCAGTCACCATGCAGAAGCACTGTTTTGTATGCATTGCATCTCCCAAACAGTAATGTTATGGGGCAATGAAAAAACATTGTTAAGGTAACATTTATCTAACTGTACTTCGAAAAAACGATCAGTTACCATTTAAGGGGCAGACAGACGCATAAAGATGTCTCCACAGATGTACAGGTGGGTGTAGAAATGCATGCATCTACCATCTAGTGAGCACAAAGACAAAAAAACAAGACTCCTGGAACATTGTGCTTCTGATCAAATGAATCTTAAGTCTTGATCTGATGTTATTTGATAGCTTCATGCACATCACCCACGGAAATCAAACCTCTGCCTCTCTTTCTGATGGAAGACTTTGATATGGACTGTGAAAATATTGAATCCACATGTTTACCTATATTAAAAAAGATAATCACACCCCGCAAAAGAGCCACCAGACTGCTTGTGTATGGGTCGACCATTTCAGTCTGTACTGTTCCCTTGGTGTACACTACGAGTGCACTCGCCCACCAGGTATGGTGAAGGGTGACTCATCTGACCATATCCCTTTTTTCACATCTCTGTAAGCCACATGCTGTGTGTGAACTGAATCAAATATAATATTCCATTCCATGTAGATGAGATAGCCTGACAAAGTCTTGAGTATGTTTTCTCTGTCAACTGAGGAACAGTTCATTCTGTTCCTTAATACATGGCCCTCAAACTCACTAAATGCACTTTCAAACACAATTTCCAGCCCTGCTTCCTGATCTCTTTAGGATAGATCTAAATGCAGAGGTCCCTTTAGTCCCTGATGAAACACTAGTCAGTTGAGTAGCCTTTGTGACTGAAGCTCCTGCCATCCATGCTCTAATAATGAACACTCTTTCACAGTCACTTAGATCTTTTCCTCTTGATCCAAGTTCAAGGTGAACTCAGGCCTGCTCAGCGGTTTTTATTCATACCACAGAGCTCTGTAGGATGTTAACTGCTGATGGTGACTATTTCATGTAGTAAATCTGTCTGGAAGCATCTACACTCGTTATCCTTCTCCACTTGTGTTTTCAGGGTTTTTTAATTGTCACCCATCTATGAATTTTTATTTTGGGATCCAAGAAATTTTATTAGAAGATCTAATACCATATCTATCCTTATAAAGCTGTCGAACAATTTAACAGCTGACATTCTCAAATAAAACATAACCTCAAAGACTCAAAATGATAGAAAAGTTTAGACGCTGCTCTGAAAGAACCTGAATATTACTGATGTGGTGCTGAGTGTGTGAGAGCATGCAGGCTGTGCTTTTCTTCCTAATAATCCACTTAGACCTACTACTTCCACTCAGCTACAATTCCTACGAGGCGGAGGGCTGGGGGGAACGATGACATCATAGGTTCTTTTGTCCTGCCTGCAACAATGGGACCAATGTTACATTAATATGGGTTCTCTGGCGTTCATATGCAAATAGGGCGTCCATGAATGGAGCTGAGCGGGCGGGGAGAGGCCAAAGAAAAGAGGATGGGATCGAGTCTCTAAGCTCACTCACTTCACAAGAGACCATGCTAATATGCAGACTGTAGGCAGTGGCTCCATTTTCAGCTCTTAGAACAGAAGTCAATTAAATCACAGCAGAGAGAGAGAGAGAGAGAGAGAGAGAGAGAGAGAGAGAGAGAGAGAGAGAGAGGTCCTAAAGTGGGAGCTGAAAAGTGAGTATTTTTGGGATGTTTTCATGTTACTGACTTTTAATCACCAAAAAAAATGGAATGAGAATTAATTATTATTTATATAATTATTATATATATATTATCAACAAGGATATTTACATGTAGTACATCTGTCTGGATGTTCTTCAAAATACTTTACAGTAGACCAAATAAAATAAACAAACCTGAATATCCTTTGTTATTATTATTTATGTACATATCAGTATTATCCCTTCTCAGGACTTTTATTCAGAAATTTGAACACTGTGTGAGTGTAACCCAATATCTGTATCAGTGATGTCATTAGCCCCGCCCACTCTGACTGATCAGTTGGAGTCTGCATGCATGTACTGCATGGCATTTAAACAAGGAATTAATTCAGTTGTAAATGAGTGAACTGTACACACTGATAGTTGTAGTTTGTTATGATATGTATCATCTATAGGTTACACTGATCCTGAGATATAAAGAGTTAAACCTTTTCCACTCTCATATTCACAGAAATAGTAATGCCTGGTGAAAGGTGTCTCAGAGACCCAAAGCGATATCAAATACTTAAAATTTGAACAGTGTGTAGATTCAGGGATCATACAAGAGAGTGTGGCTCATGCTAAATCAACTTTCTCTACTTTCTGGTATGTTTTTGTTCATTGTCAAAGCTATCTCAACACTTCCCCTGCTTCCAGGACCCACACCAGCACTGGAGGTAAACACAGATATGAGCCTTGCTGATATGTCATTCTGCTGCAGGACTGCTGCCTACATTCCAAATGAGCACAGTAATCAGGCTACGCTTCCACATCCACTCTTTGAGGGAAGCACAGGGATGAGGATAAGAGAGAAGATGAGACGAAAACTGCCTACACACAAACCCCAGCAGCTGGAGGTGGAGCTACAGAGAAGACGGGAGACGGAAGTCTGGAGTCAGCATGTCTGCAAACATTCCTCATCCTGGAACTGGACTGAGGTTCATTAGAAAGTGCTTTCTGCAGGAGGAACCTGTACCACAGAAGACAAGAAAATCAAAGCCTATAAAACAGTTCTGTTACTCACCTTCCTTGGTGGAGGGTTGGACCAAAAGCATCTGTCATGTTTGGTTGCTCTGATGTACTGATCCCTGGTTCTTATGCCTGGTCACATTGCAGTGTTAAACAAATATACCAAATATCAATCGTTTCCAATAAGAGAAGATGTAAAGGACATTCCTGTTAAGAATCCTTATTGTGGGATGTAACTCTTAGAACCTGAGATCTGTACTCACAGTTACATGCTGTTTTCTTGGTTTCATAACTCAACTTCATAATTTTCAAAACCTACAGAGATTAAAAACGTATCATAACAAAGTACAATATCTAACCATTGACTCATTTAATAATAAGAAACCCAGTTTGGAAAACTGAGACAATTTACTCGTTTACAACTGAATTAAACCCCAGTTTAAATGCCCAAAGTGCTTCAGTACTGCTTGACCTGTATGCAGACACCAACTGAGTGAGATCTTGCAGGGCTAATTATGTCACTGACCCAGATATTGCGTTATAAAGGAAAATGAGAAAGAAGGGGCTGTTTTTTGCTCACACAGCGTTCAAATTTCAGAATAAAAACATCCTGTGAAAGGATAATACTGATGTATACATACTGTAAATAACACAAAATATTAAAGGACATTCAGGTTGTTTTTATTTTATTTCATTTGGACCACTGTCAAGTATAAATAGCCTGTCAGACTAATCTTAATATCTATCAAAGGTCTTACATTTTCAGGTCAAAACCACTCTGCATGATCAGTTTCTGAGACGTTAAGTATTTTAATCTTTATAAGCAAAAAAATGTCAAATATGTACAATTATGTACATTCTGTTAAAAGTTACACGTATGTTTGTCTGTCTCCTATAAATACCTTTCATTTTTGGGTTAATAAAAAATAACTATGGAAATATCCCAACAAAATAGGCTTCTAGTGCTTAATTGTTCAGCATCCTGGCAAATCCGATGGCTTTAGCTTTAGAAAATGCAAGTGAAGCCGTATTTAATGGAATCATTTTACAGCGGTTGGTAACAGCTCTCTCAAGCCAGGGTGACATTTACAACAAACAGTAAATCACTTTCAACACCTCAAAACCTTCACGTCTTCATGGACCAGCAGTATGCAAATTCATTATAGATGGGCAATAACTCAGAGGATGGCTTGGGAACAGCCACAGCATCATTTATCAGAGTATTTATGGAAAGTTGGAGAGTGTACAGATATAACATAAGACTATTTTTACAGGTCATGTTCTTTATTCCTTCTGTTCTTTCTAAGAGAAGAACAGTGTTCATAACCTGTATTGAGGATGTGAATGTACCGGTGAAGTGTATAGTATGAATAGTCTGAGGGTACATGGGATCCCTAGAATATTTCAGTATGGTTCAGTATAGTTGACCACATCTGTAGGGTACGTCTGAATCCCATGGACGATAGCTGTGAAACATATCCCTTTACATTGTACTGTATGTTATACTGTACTTTGCTTTAACATGAACATAAAGGCCTGTCAACTTGAATGGTCCTTGAAGCTAATGAGAAGATGCTTCAGTACATGCCCCATTCCACTGGCCTCTATTGTTGTTAAAGTACAGTACTAGTGCTATATAATATACTGTAGTATATTGTACTGTACTGTACTGTACTGTAGATGACTAGGCTACAGATGTTGTAGATGGGAAACTGTTGTAGTTTGCCTTTTAATGTAGCTCAAGTCATAAGCACACATGAGGTTACAGCACTATTAAACATCTTCACTGCACTGCCCATCCCAGCTGCAGTCCTGTCACGTAGCTGTGTGTGTGCGTGTGTGAGTGAGAGTGAGGCTGCAAAAGAGAGAGCATAAGAGAGAGAGAGTGTTATGTAACACTGCGAGTGCGCCACGTGCTCTTTCATGGTTGCAGCTGAGTGAGCTGTGCTTTGCTGTGAGTCAGCTTTGCACACCCTTCCATATTTTAAATGCAGTCCTAATACAGGCACTTCCTCATATCAACATCTTCAGGACGTGTCTTAATACCTTGACATCTTGTAGGAACTTGCAATGCAATGAGACTGACTGTCGATTCAGTTATGTCCGGCAGGCTGTATTGGTTATCATTGTGCTGATTGATGGAAGGAGCAGGAGGGGCATCCTACCCCCTACACACCCAGAGCAGATGAGGTTGGCTAATGCTCTCCTCGAGTCCTGACTATGGATGGCTGTCGTACCAACAATTGAATGCCACTTTGAATCGCAGAACTCAATGAATTACACTGTAACTCATTTGTGCTGTAGTGACATGACCATAGCTTGGCTGCAGTAAGCAAATGAAGACATTTCACTCACTGCTTGACTACTGCAGAGCGGTGAAGCTGGTGGAAACAAAGGACTAGGCAAGTCTAATTTTTTCAGACCTTCGACTGTGAATGTTCTAGTAATCATTGCTCATGGCTGGCCGTTTCCATACCAGGGCCTGCATGGACCATTTAAGATGGAATAAATGAATTCCATTTGCACAAAAAGCAGCAGGTCTATACGCTCTCGTCCAGAATAGTTTTCAGTGCAGAGAAACACATTCTTACCACTGCCATCTTCACAATACTTCCCTTTACAATGACATTTCAAGCAAAGACACAAACCCACATGAAACGATACTTCAAGAGCAGCCCTTGTGAATGCATTTTTCAACAGAGGCTGTCAGTCAGCCAGTCAGAAAGCCTCTTATAGGCCTCTGTGAATATTGTTCTTTTTTTTTTTTCTTTCCCTTGTACCAAGTGTTGAGTAATACAATGAAAGTAGCTACAGTGATAATGATAATGCGTTCTTCTTTCAGTTTGTCAACCTGTAGCTGGAGATACAGAATTTGTTCATGAGAGAAGGATCTCAGAATATCAGGTGTGAAGATTCCATTTTAACCAATAGTATAAACTGGTTGATCTGGAAAATGCTTGCTAATTGCAGATGAATAAAAACACTGTGTTACTTAATGTGTTACAGACAAAGACAGGATGAGAAAGAAGCCGGTGGAGGCTGACCGAGCTGAAGTCGCAGGTCTGATGAAATGCCGGTCTGTATACAGTATGCCAGATGCCAGACTGTCTGTATTTGAATAAGCTTGAGAGCGTTACTTGACTTCAGGATCTTTTATTGATCTGTTTATATATCTATTGGAACCTGATAGATCTCTGCCCAGCTGTGAAGAAACAGATCTACTGTGTGTCAGGTTTATATAACAGCTGCATTTTTCGATTGATTTGTTTCGACTGATCTGTTGGCAGTTACAATGAATAGGCATTTAGTGGCTTGTTATTCATTCTCAGAAAAGCCTACACTAGACACCAAAGTAAAGGCTTAGCTCCCATGTCCATTAATCTCTAGTGATGACCCTGGTTTCAGATAATTGCAATATAATTAGTGTCCAAAAGGATTTGGCAAATCTAAACTTAAACCTTTTCTTAACCTTAGGTTTGACTCAAGCCTTAAATCTTAAAATTTATACTTGTGGGTAACAAATATGGGACTGTCAAATATCAAATCTAAGAGTGACCAAATCAAAATGATCAAATTGCCCTTTTGCCCCCAGCATATGACTAATTTCTTGCATTTGTACACCCCTCTGAATACCAGCTCACACTGTCCTAAAGCTGCACTGAGAGGATTAAGGATATATGACTGAGCTATAAGCCATCTCTAGCAGAATAAAGAAAGAGGTTTAGTCATAGATCTACTTGAATGTGCTTGAAGCCAACTGAAAAGCTCTTCAGCCCATCTGGAGAGTTCATAAGGAGGATCCATGTCATGGCTGCAGTGGGTGGAAGAGGTGCGCTATAGTGGGTAATGCAGGCTGTCATTAGTGCCACACGGAGATCACCTGCTAATGGCACTGCAGTGAAAAGTGGATTTCCGCCCACATCTCACTGACTAGCAAACACCAACATTTGCTGCTCTTGCTGCTGCTGGTTTAGACCTGTTCATGTGAAAATACACATAAGGATTCCTCTCTCTTTCTCTTTGCACTCGACAATCTCTACCTTTCTCTTTCTCTTATAGCCGTTCATCAGAAACACAGGCAGGAAGCACTAGAGGTACAACACTACAAACTGACCAGAACAAAATGATACTCTGTCGGCATCACCCAGCATATGGTTACATTTTTTACACAGCAGTACAATAAGCTATTTTAGCTATAAACACTGCTAAAATGTTCAAAAATTAATCCGAAAGCCCTACAAACTCCACAAACACCAGCAGTAAAACGTCAAAGTGTCATAGAAAGTCACCTTTTCAACAAGTTAGACTCCTGCAGAGCTGTCAATGTTGTTACGGTGCAGAAGAAACACCTAAGAGCAACAGCAGCTCAGCTGCAAAGCAGCAGGCCACTCAAGCTCAGGACCATTGGGTACTGAAGGGCATAAAAATAGTCTGTCCTTGGTATCAGCACAAAAACTGTAGAGTTTATGGTGTGGATTTTCATGTCGGAGCAGCCACCACACTCAAGCCTAGGATCGTTATGGGAAACAGAAGTGAAATAAAGTGTCATTGCATTGCTGCCAGCTCAAATTGATAGTAGCTGTTTGGTGGAGGTGGGATAATGGTCTGGGGCTGTTTTGTAATGGGATTTACCTCTTAGTTTCAGTGAAGGGAAGTCATTAAAAAACAGAACCAAAGGTTCAAATCCGTTTTTGTAAAAATAAACAAGCGGCAGTGCTTCTGCAGTTGTTTGAGCAAACACAAGAAAAGCCATGATTGTGAAACAGTCAAAAACAGTGCTGATAGTGAACTTTATTAAACGGTTGGAACACAGGAGTGACTGTTAGCTGCAGGGTCACCACAGCGGCCAAAAGCTCTGCGCTGGTTTCAGGCAGTAGAACATGAAAATGATTGTTTTGTGGTGAACATTGTGTCAGATTTTGGTTGTTTTGGCAACATAAAGACAAACACAGTGACAGAAGGGGAATAGCAGGTTTGATTACATACTACTGGGTTCTTGCTCTTGTACTAATGTCCTTCACTCCACATTCTACACTGAATTCATCATTCAACACTGAGTGTAACAACTGTAGGCTTTAGAGACTGAAGAGGACACAATATTAGGTTTATAGAAGATTCTGGTCTGATGTTTGAAAATGTTTTATTTTTTCTCTCAATATCAAAAAGGTCACCTGTCTGTACTGCTCTCTTCTGCTTCAACATCCATTTAACATCAAGAAGCACTGCAAAAATAAATTTCTTCCCCACTGAGAAAGCTGAGCTGATTACCCTGAGCCACTCACTAAAGGGCCCGCTTTCTTGGCACGAAAGGACGAGAAGCAGGAATTACTATTCAAGATAAGTGGGGCCTTATAAAAGGCGACACTGACCTGAATTCATTTGACTGGTTAAAAATTAAAGCCCGTCTACTGTTGCCTGTTCTAACGAACACAATGCACCTAGAACAGAGGCAAAACAGCCAGTCTACACCAGGTTGAACCAGTCGAGTATGGAGTTGGTTTTGTTCGGCCTTGGAGAGCAGTGGCTTTTTTTTTCTATCTGCTCTGGCATCGTGCCTGAGTTTTCACCCCTCAAGTGGTACATTATATCTCGTCCCTTTTGCTGTTTTGCTTTCCTTTTGTTGCACAATATTATCCCACATAGCTTAACAACGCATTCTAGAGCCTAAGAGAGTGCCTCCATCCTTTCTGTTCTCCTCGACTGCTTCTAATTAAAACACCCACACTGTGACATATTCTGGTGCAATTCTGTCCTCCAGCCTGGTGATGAGCCAGCTGCTACGATGCTGCAAAGGCAGGATCACAGCATCATCCATTCTGTCTAAATGCAGGACCGGACAGGGACAAAGGCCCGCCCTCATTGACCCAAAATCTGTCCGAGCAGCTTGATTGGGTAGAAATAAAAGTAGGTTGCTGCTGACTGGCTGATTTTAGTGCCATTTAAACTGCAGTTATCAAATTAGGGATGTTCTAAGGCGGTTAAATCACAATAAATACCTTTAATCCATCAGGCAGAGCCCCATCAGCAAGAAATAAATAGAAAACCACTAAGCAGAGTAAAGTCCTTCTGGAAAGACCTTTAGTGTATTGTCCTCAGCAACCTAGAGAGACAGTCATACACTCCAGTATCTTCTCACTCATACATAGCACAGCTGTCTAATGAAAAACATCTTTCCATTTATTGTCTGTTTTTTGATTTTTGAATGGTGTAGCTGCAGTGGACACTGTGTAAGTAATTCAGGATGAATCGACCAATAGAAATGCTGTAATACTTTACAATAGCTTCACCATTTTGGAGATACATGTTTTCATTGGACAATGACCTTTGGGCAACTTGGCAGCTTGAGCGAGAGGGAGAGCGTGATTGGTTTTATATATATATATATATATATATATATATATATATATATATATATATATATATATATATATATATAAAACATGATTTTAAACAAAATATATATATATATATATATATATATATATATATATATATATATATATATATATATATATATATAAAGCATGATTTTATATATATATATATATAATCATGCTTTAACACTGACACTAATCTTGTTTCCCGTTTCTGCTTCACCCTGCACTAATTGCATGCTCTTTTTCTATACGACTGCACAGCATCATCATCGTGACGAGGCATAGTAAGTAGAAAGGATGAAGCTTGTTGGAATGAGAAAAGCCAGGTCCTGCCATTCATTTTACAGCACCATTCAGAAAGAGTAGAACATTAGCGAGTGACCAATCCCCATTGGCTTGCCAGGGCCTGGTGCAGTTGCCATGGGGAATGCTGTGAGAATCAGTCAGAGATGGTGGGGTGGGTGTGATGACAGCTGCTTTGATAAAGCTCTGTCAAACACACCTGCTTCTCATTCACATCACGGTCATCACTTACAACCAGACATCACATATTATCACCAACACACATACCATACAAATTAGCCCAGTGGTAAATGACTGATTAATTCTTCTGTCACAGACTGGCTCTCACTGTGGTGAGTTAGTCATCTGTGCACAAGCACAAGCATAAGTGCTGCAGGTAAACATTCTATATATCATATATAAAATATTCAACCTCTTGAATATCTTAGGTTGATCTGTTGCATTTTCTATGACATAATAGTGTCTCAGCTATATTTTCTTTGCATTTTCAGTGGTTACAACTCATTTATTTAGTCTAGACATGCTTTAAAGGCTAATGGAAAAGGATGAAGTGCCCTTGATCTCAACATTTTATGTAGAATAAGTCTATAACCTATAAATAACAACAATAAAACACTATTTCTGTGAAAAACTTGTATATCTGGACAGTGTTGAAAAGACTGAAGCTCAAAGATTACAGCTGACAAAAAGGACAGGGAATAGAAGACATTACCTGTTCATTAGCTCATTATTAAGCCCTTCATGAGTTTAGTCAGGTGTGCTAGAGCAAGGAAGATAGAAAGCCAGGGATATATAAGACCATGGGGTTCCATCACTGCCACTCTAAAGCACCGGTATTGTGGAGTCTCTGTCCTTATCAGCTTAACATTTGAGGCCTTTAATACTGGGTTGGTAAAATGAAAGTTATAAATATGGACTCCTTGTGAAAGGAGTTGGTGAAAGAAAATAAAAGTAACCATGTGCCATGATAACAAAGAAAAGAGAAGAATGTCACCTGTATGTAAATCTACACTGGCTAGAGATTGCTTGGAAAACCCTTGGACAGCTTCCTTGTGGGTGAGCACTGGGCAATATGGAGCTTTGCCAGATTCTTCAGCTAAGAGCTCAGTCTCCTTAATCTTCTGCTCCAACCAATGCTTCTGCCAACTAATCAGTAGTAGTGTTATAAGTGAAGCACACTTATATAATATGGAAAAAAGAAGACCAGAAGAACAGAAATAGATTATGACATTTCTGTGCATTTATCACTGTCAATCTAAACAATCTGTATATACAGAGGGTATGATTAATGGTTTGGCATCATACGTCCAGAAGACCTGGTGTGGGGTACAGTTTCAGATCACCTTTGGTCTTCATTACAGGCACTTTGACAGTCCAACGTTACATTAATGAGGTCTTGCAACAGTGGCCCTACTTTTTCTGAACGCACACTTCGGTGTGACACTTTTCCAACAGGACAACACTCTTCCATATACTGCTGCTGTCTCAAGAGCTTTGCCTTGAAGACACGGGCTATGTCCTGGCCAGTTGCATTGCCAAACATATCCCTAAAAATGTGTGGGATGCTCTTGGACATGCTAACCACACTCCTCCCATTAGGAGGAGCACCATTAGGAACCTCGACAACTCCATTTCACAATGTCTGGTGTGATGCATTATACCAACACCATACTGAGACACACCACTTCTGTATGTTTAGGCCCGTAATCATTTATTTATCTCCTTGGGCAAGATTTATCTACTGGGCAAGATAGCTTCACACAGAATGCCCTGGCACTCATGTCTCTGCCAACCAAATGTGTCAGCACCCTTTTCAGTGGGATTCTGTTTGTCCTTCAAAGGAAGAAGCTGGTCAGTCCCCTCTCATCTGCCACCTGTGTCTGCCACAAAGCGATGGAAAGTGTTGAGGACTTCAAAGAGCTGGTGGTAAGGAGCGAACACAAAGGCTGATATTCTAATGTCTTCCCAGGCCCTCCTGAAAATGTGAAGCACTTCTCAGTTGCCTGGCTGGCAATCAGCCATCAGCTGGTTGCCAATTGTCCTGCTTCCTTGCTGTTGAAAAAACGATGGTTTTGTGTGCTGCCTCGGAATCCTACAGGAGAGCAGAGAAAGGAGGCAGGGAGAATGAAAGGGCTACAGGGAGGGCAATGGGTTCAGTTCTGTGAAGCTGGGGCTTTATGGCCCATGCGTGTAAGAATATAGGGAAACTGCTGTTAAATAGTCAAATCCTGGTAATTGTAGGATGTGTGTTATATGTACTACAATTTTAGCTTTCACTCTGAGCCCAGCAGGCCGTCTAGACATTGGACACTGGAGGGCAGCTACAGGGCCTGTCACAAGGCTAGAGAAATGTTTATGCATGCTTACTTGTGATCCAATCCTCCTGTTCCTTTTGGTTTCAATCAATATCATGTGTTTACTTGTTAATATTTATTTACTGGATTAAAAAAAAAGTATTAAATATTGTTTGTTGATGAATCAGCTACTAGTTGATGATGAAAATGCATATTTTAAATTCTATTGTTCTCTTATATATATAAGTAAGATTTTATATGCATTTCATTACTGTATAGTTTTTTTAAGGCTTTCTTGTTTGACTGTTACTAATCAGTAATCGGGAGATTACTCACTCTTGATATTATAGCTACTGAAAGCCCCAGTTTACACCTTTGTTTAAGCACTTTCTGCCATTTCATCATTATGAGCTATTGCTTCTGTTGTATTTTAAGCTCTTTATTTTGTAAATGCTTATCCTGCGTTACTGGCTGGGTTAAGTTGTGTTGTAGGAACGAGCTAGAGGACACAGATGGCTTTTCATCCTGTGTGAGCAGATTAGGGGGCTGCAGCACAGTGCAGCCTCATGCTGTCTGCCCTGAGTCATGAATGATTTAGCTTTTACAGACTGCCTGGTGGAAGCGAGCGGCTGTTGGCTTCAGCTGCATGTCCCTAGCCCACTCCATTTACTTACACAGGCGTGACCACTCTGCATGTGCCTTGCACTCGTCATCATAAATATGAGAAAAGCAGATAAAATGGATGTGTGTGTGTGTGTGTGCGTGCGCACTGGGCAGTGAAAAAGGAGGAGCCACTGCAGTCACTGCTGCAGTGCTGCAGTCTCCCATGGTGCACCTTTGCAGGTCTATGCGGGAGCATGCTCAGTTCTTTCTCTTTGACATATCCTCCCCCCCGTGTCCTCTGTCCTCTTCTACTTTCCTCTGCCCAGCTGTCCTGTCCACCTTACATATGCTGCGGCTGCCAGACAGACCAGAGCAATGGCAGGGCTGGCTGCACTATTATCTTTTACATTTGCGGTAGTGGAAATCAGAGGCAGGTGATTGTTATGCTATAGCATTAAGTGTGCAAGTACAATAAATACAAATGCTAGGTCATGATCAGCAACACTTGACAGGATTCAGAGAGTAAGATGCACTGTGACCTTGGGAAATGGAGTAGAATATTAATCAGAGAAGCAATAAGAGTGAAAGGGGAGTTCGCAGGTTTGTTTTCGGGTGTGCTCCTTCCTTCTCCCCTTCATTTTACCTTCCTCTGACCTCTCATTGTGCATGTCTGGGCCTCTGCACATTCTGCACCACTTTCACTCCTCTAATTACATTAAAGTTTAATGGCTTTGTGAAAGAAAGAGAAAGTGGCACAGCCGGTTACGCATGTCTCCCCATGGCCTCTACTCCCGCTGGCTGTGGTCCTCTCTCATTTGTGCTGAAAAAACTGCTGCAAATACAATGGAAAATTACCTGATGTCGCCTAAAAATGGCTAGGCATTAAGTTGCCAGCTGCCTCAACCAAGATCAATCTGCATTAATTAATCACACACAAATATGCAAACAAATAACACACAAATTGATGATCCTGATCTTGTATTTTATTTTTTTATAGATAACACTGGTGCAGTGCAGGCTAGAAAAAGTAAGTGAGCCATTCATTTTAAATAAACCATAGATCAGTAGACCTTTAGGAGAAATCAGCTGCACCACGTGTTTCCTCTAACACCGAGGAGGAATTTTAGACCATTTATACAAATACTGTATGATTTAGCTCATCAGTATTTTGAAGCTGCCTTGCAGGTTATGCTACAGCATCTCTGAAGACACAAGACACTTGTTTACTTGTGTACTTTGGTCAATCCTGTCCTATAGTGTCAGGCTCCTGCACAATTTTGTGCTCTGCTCAGCACTCCTGATTCTGCTCGCCTGTTAATCTCCGGGGCCAAGATTGTGGATCATGGACTGATGTTTGTTTGATAGGCCTTCATTGTATCCTCAGTGATTGCAACCACGATGATCCTTCCACCCTGCTTCACAACTGGGATGAGGTTTGTGGGATAGGTGTGGTGGTGCATCTGGCCATGGCATAGTGTCTGTGTCTTCATGGCAAGATCTTGAGATGGAATCAGTTTGCAGATAATCATTGTCCTGTTGGAATAGCATACTGGAGTGTGCATTAAGAGAAGGCAGAGCCACTGGTTGCAAGACCTCATTAACATAACATTAGGCAGTCATAATACCTGTAAGGAAGACCAAAGGTGATCCTTGAAACCAGGCCTTCTGGACGTCTGATGTGTTACAACAAACCGTTGATCCTGACGATGATCACAGTACCTCCACACAAGGGCTTGTTGGTCATCTCCACCAAGACAAAAGCAGGACACCGAAGATGACCTTCTGTACTCAATGCAGTTGCCCCTGTCTGTGAGTTTTTGTTTTGTTTTGTTTCACTCATCTGTGTGTGAGGTAAGGAATCAGATCCAGATTTCCTGTCCTGCACCGTTATCTCCATCCTCATCTTCTTCCAGTCTGCTGCTGAGCTCTACTGGGCCTCATGAATAAAAGAGACTAGCAGTACTGCCTCTGCTGCAGTCCTGCAGTCCTCTAAACAAAATACATTCAGCTAAAGCAATAGCCAGCCATACACACACACACACACACACACACACACACACACACACACACACACACACACACACACACACACACACACATATACATATATATATATATATATATATGGTTATTTAGCATCAGAGGTGTATGTGTGATGTAAAAATATGACAGTGACTCTACTGTTTCATCTTTCACAGTCTCACGTCTGCATGATGTGTGGTTGTACAGTGTGTGCTGTTGTCCTCTTGCTGTCATGCTAGCTGCATTACCTGCATAATTCCCAATGCTGAGAGATGACAGCTTAATGGCAGAGAAGTAAAGTAGAGGTGAAGTAATTTCCAAGGAAAACTGCTGAATTACTATAACTGTTCTTGTTACAGCACGTGAGCATTTAGAAGAGAAAAGAGTACTTTATTAGTATCATTCAATTACTGTAGGCCTACTCTTACTGGAGTTACTCTACTCTGGCAAAACAGGACAATATATACGCTTATATATAAACAAAACATTTAAGAAGACACAGTTGTTATATTTTATCATTATTTTTTAATTTCCACCTTTTAAATTTCAGAATAACAAAATAGTAAAAGGACCTAAAACAAAAGTTTGCGTGGTTTGTATTTAGTAACACCCATTTAGCATCACAGCTTGTTTGTAATTTGTTTGTCTTTTGATCCGTATTTGTAAGATTCTGGTCCAGTTTTGAAAACTGTGCATGCTCTTTTGAGGTCTAGCCACTGATTACCAATGATGTTCGGTCAACATCCTGCCAAAACCTTCAGCTTGTATTTCTTGAGGTAGTCAGTTGTGGATTCTGAGGTGTGTTTAGACACATTTGGTATATTTTTTTGTTGGTATATTGAATATATTCTTCCCTCTACAAATGAAATGATCCCTGACTGCAACACTATTTCAAAGCAGGATTCAGCCTCCGCTGTGTGTAACAGTTGAAGAGTTGTTCTTTTCATTGAAAGAATGAATTCTGAATTTTCCTTTCAAACCTTCTTCTGCTTGTCGTGAGTCAAAAGTTCTATTTTAATTTTGTGGTGAAGACAACAGGAAAGGTTTTCTCTGACTCTTCATATCATATTTGCCTGGGTGTCGCAGTAGAGTAGTGCACCACCCATGCAGTGCTAAAGGTCTTTTCAGGCAAATGAGGGATTCTCATTAGTCACTAACCCTATGAGCACACACACACACAATCACACACACACACACACACACACTATATATATATATATATATATATATATATACAGAGAAATCTGTCTTATTATTATTTTTAAGGTACTTTGTACTCTTACTCGTGTCTCACAGCCTTGGTCAGAGCAGACCATAGAGCTGAGAGTTCAGTGCCTGGCTAAAGAAGTTTTTTCCACTCTTTTGTGATGATGATGATGATGATTGTCTCTCTCCTGGCTGAGAGGGTTGTGCGCCCGGGGTCCTGCTGTGGCCCCTCTCTCGTCCAAGGCCTTGTTGCCAAGCGACCTGCTGCCTATGGCCATGCCTGCATTGAACAAGCTGTCAGTCTCCTTTTTCAATGATTTCCTTGTTACCGCGGCAACAAGCCCAGCACCTCCATCACTGCCATTCAGGACCTCGCTGTTTCATAAAACACCGGAACCACATCTTGCACTGGTTCCATAGCACGCACACCAACAGGAAAGTGCACTACGACAAGTAAGCCACTTTTCTACATCTTTGGGTTGTGAAATTCAGTTTTTGTGACCTCATACAATTCCTTCTGACCCCTGACGTGGATGAGCTTAACTTTACATTCACACTCTCATAACTGAATATTAAAAGTGTCACAGTGGTTGCTAGAAAAAAAACTTTTTACATCTTTTTATGAAGTAAAAATTGAGTATTTAAACATTACATTCATCCAACAGCAGTTTAGACCAATCACATTAAAGTGTGGGAAGCATTTAAGCTCACACTGATCTTTGAAAACCAGGGGCATGTGTAGAGCCCACAGGGTTTTTTCCCCCATTTGTTCACAATTTTATTTAATTGGTCCAGTGCTGGGGGTTATGCTTGTTCACCTGTTCAAAAGGGGTGGGGTCCCACATGCTCATTTCATACATTCAAAAAACAGGGATCCCTCCACACTCTTTTTCTTTGCATCAAAGGGAGGGGGATCATTGGGCCAGGGTGGGCTACAGCGTCTGTAGTAAGAAAGCCTTAGTGAGAGAAGGTTTTGGGCTGAACACGCTGTAACAGACAGTCGGAGGACAGATTAAATATCACTGGCCTCCCTCTTGCTGCTGACCCCACTGCCCTGCATCATTCAGCCAGGCAGGCTGTCCCTCTTGTTCTTTACTGTGGGAGCTGATTAAAGGCCACAAAACACATTCACTGGCAGCCCTTCTAGTGTGCAGAAATCGAATATCTAGTGAAGTACAATCAGACAGATGGGACCATTCCAACAAAAGCAGTCAGGCAGCAGCATTACTGAGGAAAGTCTGAACAATGCTGTTGTTATTAGACTGATGAAGGTCACTTGTTCGGTCTTCAAGTATGTGTGCATAAATAAATTTCAAGGCTGATGTAAAGAAAGAAAGGAGCTGTGGATGATTTATGGATTGTTTAAAGGCACGTACACAACCTCTCACTCAGGACAGCAGTGGAAACGTTTTTACGAGATTAAAGTGATAGCAGGGAATCAGAGCTTGTTGCCATATGCTTTGAATGCGCATGTACCCAACCCTCGGTGTTACCATCAATTCCACGTGCATGGCTGTTTTAGAGACTGTGAAAGAACACCTTAACAAAAGGGTTCTGTTCTTTTGCTAGTTTCACAGGGTAATAGTTTGACGATATCTGTATTCAGTTGTTTTCATAGATTATTTCAGAAAGAACTGTTTATCACCGATGGATCATCAGAACAGAGGAAGGTCACAAAGAACCAGAGAAAGAAGCATGTATGGAATATGTGACCTGTTTATCATATTCACAAAAGGGAGGAATGAATACATGTACACACACAAAAACAGAAGACACAATGACTGTTGGGGTCAGGTTCTGTTCCTGTTTGTTATATAAACAGACTGAACTGAACTTGAATTAAAAGTGGGTTTAACTCTCAGATGTCAATTGCTTTTTAAGCCTTAACCCTCTTGGGACTATAGACATACAAGGTTCTAGCTGGCATTTTTATTGAAATTAAGTCTTCATACTCAGATTGCTTCAGTGCTAAAATAGTTACTTAGTTGGATGAAAATTTTGTAACTGTAACTTTGCGACCAAATCTTCTGATCACCTTCATCTTTATACACTGTCCAAAAGTATCCAGACAACCTATTGCAGAAAACAGACAACAAGTGATGTCTAGGACTGGAGGGCAGTGAACATCATGTGATCTTCTGGCCAGGAACAATATTCCAATGAAGAGCTGTCCTTTCCACTGCACAGTTGGCATCTCACACTGAGATGGACTAAGTCAACAAACCCCCAAGGATCAGTGGAAGAAGGACACCAACAGCATATCCTATTGATTGTTTTTCTTGAGAAATCTCATAAACTAGAGTTGCTGCTGTGCTTTTAATTATTGCAGAGGTGGTGGTGGTCCAGGAGAGATCTTCAGCAATGTGTGTGCCCAGAAACCTGAAATTTGTTTCAGCTGTCCCTGTTGATGTACCATGGATCTGGGTCCACACTATGTTTCCTGAAGTCTATGAGGAGTTCAATAGTTTTTGAAGAGCTCAGGATGAGATTGTTCATTGAGAACCAACCTGATGTTTTTTGGAATTAATCCCTGTAGGTTCTTTCATCTACTCCCATTTCACGTCATAGTCATGCTCTCCACAAATTTGGTAATTGTGTTTGTGGAATATAGGGGTCATAGAGAACACTCAACACTGAGTAGTGCTGAGTATGAGGATGTAAGAGAGGTGGGTGACACTCTGAGGGTGGTTGGTCAGAAAGTCCTTTATCCAGAGGCAGATAGGTTGTCCCAGGCCAATACGTTCGTTGAGTAGGTTTAAGGCAAAGCTGCCTGTAATGAGCATCCTCACATAGGTCCCCTAGTGTTCAAGGTGGGGAGTGCAGTGTGAAGAGTAGTGGTGATGGCATCATCTGTTGAACTATTTTGTCTGTAGGCAAACAGGTGTTGGTCAACGGTGGTGATGTGCTGTAAGAGCAGCCTCACAAAGCCCTTCATGAAGATTGTAAGGAGTGCTACCAAATGGTAATCATTGAGGCTGCTGCTATCAGTCGTTTTTGGCAGTGGAATGTTTATGGCAGACTTCAAGTAAGGTAGGATGATAGATTTAGGCATGAACAGTTTGAGGATCTTTGTGAAGACTTCTGAGAGCTGCTCTGCACATTACTTTAGCACCATTCCCATCATACCATCAGCATCAGAACTGGAAGCTTTCCTTAGCATCTCTACTCTTAGCATGCATCTTACTCCATGCTTCCGTAAGAGGCTGTTATAGGATGGTGGAGGTGACATGTGTGTCTCCAGTGAGGGTTTTCTGCCATACCTGGTGTGAGTTGGAGTTGGTGAAGAGGTCCTCAGTCTTTACCTTGTAAGCTGCTTTAGTTTTACTCATGCCTTCCTTAAGGTTTGCTCCGGCAGCAGTTTATCGGTCTCCATTATCAGACATAAAGGCATATTACAGCCCTGGAGGAGCTTTGCATTCCAGGGCATCTACATGGCATTCACTGTTTTTGAAGAAACATCAGATGTACAAATGGCTACAAACCACATACAGTGTACCTCTAGATTCATTTTGGTTTGAGTATGGGTGCGTCACGGCTCGTCTGTTTGCTGCAGTACCCTTGAGTCCAGTGCAGACAGATAAAACAAGGTCATCCTCATCACTGTCCCACTGGAGAGGGCAATTGATCTGTCAGAGTGGTAATAAGATTGCATGTGTGGAAATGAATGCATTATAACTGCCCTGTCTTTCTAACTGCTGAGCCCTTTGGACCACTGTATGCTCTCACTGACTCTCACCACTTTCTTACTTCCCTATCTACTGTACAGTCACTTCCTGGAGCTGCCAGGCTGTGTGTGTGTGTGTTTATGTGTGGTCAATGTGTTCATCTTGAGAACTGTAGCAGTATCGTTGCTTTATGGGAATGTTGGTTATTTGTGCTGATTACTTGAAAAACCTCCTCCACAGATCTTGCTGGCAATCCTCTTGACAGCCTTCAAAACACAAGTATCAGGAAGCTGGCTGTCTAATTAAAGCACTCCCACACCACTGCTGTTGCATGATTCCTAATTACATGATTCCAGTGAGGAGAGTTGTATCAGGTTGCAGGAGTTGATTTGTAAAACCATTGCAACCCAATGTCTACTCACTGGGGATACAGTCAAATACTATGACATCGCTCCTTTAAATGGTGAAAACCAGTTCCCACTGCACTTGAGAAATATGCATGTCCACTCACAGCATTAACACAATGGATCAGCATGTAGAACTGGAGCTTTCTGTGCCATACCATGTTTTTGCTGTGGCTGTTTGAGCAGTACTACAGACAAGCCTCTACACCAAACCACTACAGTAGTTGTGGCTGTTTATGAGCTGATCAGCAACACTTCTGATAACTGATACTACAGGATGATAAAAATAATTCTGCACCTAGCAACTAAGGTTGCTGTGGCCATTAATGGCATTTCCTTAAACAGTCTGAAGTTAAATGACAGAAAGGTGACAAGAAGCTACACGTCCATTCCCTTCACCCACACTCCAAACACTGCCTGGTAAGCTCTTCACAGGGGTCTTCAGGTGGGCTCCTTCCCTTATCAGTGTTCTGCCGAATTAAGCCCACAACACCTCTGGAAGGGTCAACACTGAAGTCTGGCATCCGAGACCCCCTCCCCCTCTTCAATCACACATTGTCCTCTCCCACATATATGCAGTCTTATGCATGTTTGGGCAACCTTGGCCAAATGGCACATTTCCTCATTATATATTATGTAGCATGTTTTGGTGTTTTAATTAGATCACAGGCAAGATGTCCTTCTGATGACTCTTCCACAAAGATTATGTTTGTACAGGCAACACTGTGGTGTCATTGTGGAGATGCACTGTGGAACGGTGCACCACCCGCTTGACCTACATCTTCCTGTGGGTTTTGATTTGCTTGCCTTACAGGTATACAAGCACTTCTCTCTGTGAATTATCTTGGTCTTCCTGATCTCATCTTGGCTTCCACAATACATCTTCTTCATACTAACCCTCCACACTATAGAACCAGCAAGCTGAAAACATATGGCTACCATCTTATAACTGTATTGATTACCTTAATTTTCAGATTTTTAGACAGTTGCTTAGAGTTTGCACATGGCTTAATGAATCAGCTAATTTATAAAGCTTGGAAATTTGATTCAGAGGACATTTCCTAATTACAGCATGCCCCAGGCCTGATTTGTTAGGAAAGACTGACATTGGTAGAAAATGAAAATGACTATAAAAAGAAATTGCTGTAAAATGAGGCTATATTTGTGTTGGATGAGCTGGCTGTTTCTTTTTGTTCATGGTTTTGTAACTTTCACGACTTTATTCTCAGTGTAAACACATAAAAACTCATGTCAAGCCTTTAATGGTTTACCATTTAGCAGGAACACAATGGGACAAGTAGGTCAAATAGCCTGTCTTTAATCAATTAAATGAATTAATAAGGAAATAAGTAAATATTTTCATGGTTATGATCAAATATATATATATTTAAAAACTATAATTCAATATGGTAAAACCAAATGATATTTCTGTTCAATGATTATTTTAAGAATAAGGGCTATAACAGCATAAAGACCTCGCATGAATGGGCTTTTCAAGTCAGTGTCATATTACACACCTCCACACACACACACACACACACACACACACACACACACACACATTAACATCTATTATAAGTGAAGAACATTTTTGCCTTATCCTGTTACGCTTTTCGAGACACATTTTTATTTGACTGTGACAATGTGTTAATACTATGCTGCTAGAATGAAGGCCTGGATATCACGATTGTGATCGATAGTGTAAAGTAGATAGTAGATAGGGGTGTGTGATGTAAGCCAGGAAGTAAACACACTGCATGATTGATTTCACTGCTCATTCTCACCTTATCTGCTTATATAAAGCATGGTTCTAAGTCCTGCAGTGCTGTAACTCTCTCTCTCTCTCTCTCTCTCTCTCTCTCACACACACACACACACACACACACACACATACACACACACACACACACACACACACACACACACACACACACACACACACACACACACACACACACACACACGGAATACGATGAATATTTATTGTGCTATGAAGTACATGTTGAATGAAATCTACTTAGGTAGATGAATGATAATACCGCAGCAAATCTCGCCATGTGATTTTTTGCGACACCTATTGTTTTGTCTTGTAAATAAGGGTGCTGATCACGCGGACAGACCGTAATCCCTAATCTGCTTTTAGGAAGGATGGAAGGAGAGGCCAGGTTGCTCACTCCAATCTCAGTACCATTGGGCACGCTATGAGGGTGACACTGCACTCAAAAATATTTGAGGAATCTATGACGTCATCGACTCTGGACTGTTTAGCCCTGTACTTCCTACCCAACCTATGTCCTTCTCTCTCTCTCTCTCTCCTTGTCTGTGCATTTAACACGATTTGGGTTAGTACTTTGACCCTTCTGCTTAAGAGCTCACACTAACATGCTAACAGCCCCACCCTGAGTTAAATCCCCACTACTGGTCCGAGCCACCATGTGCCAAACCCGAGAACACACAGTACAGTGTGAAAATGACTGGACAGCGACACCACTTGTGTTATTATTGCTCTGTACTCCACTCACTACAGACGTGTTGTGTGAACCGTTTAGAAATAATCAAAAAGGCCAGCCTGTAGTAGTCTGTTGCTATGCACACTCAGCCACTCTCTACGCATAAGTGTCAGCGCTGAGTTAAGAATAGTCTGCCAACCAAAAATATCTAGGCAGCAGTGGCCTAATGAAGGGCTAGAGGATGACTAACCCGATGATATTGCCTAACCGATAGTTAGATCTCTAATAAAGAGCTGCTATGCTTGATACAGTCATGCACTGCAACATGGCACTACCATGCCAGTGCCACTCCTCAGTTTTAGTCAATAATTGTAGACCTACAAAGCAGGTTCTGTAAGGTACTGTTCAGAAGTCTTTAATAACTATTTATCTGGACCTTGATCACCAAAAGTGTCTCAGTTAAAAGGCCTGGTAAAAGGCCTGGTTCAGTGTGGACACGCCACAAAGATGTCTTTATGAAAGCCTTCCCTGAAAAGTGCACAGGACAACATTACAATTGTCATAAATAATAAACATATTATTTATCACAAACATATGATCATTCGATTTGGATTCAAACTGTATTGAGAGATGGAGGTGATAAAAACACAAAACTGAAAGAATGTCCCTTTTAAAAATCATTTGCAAAATGGAATGAATAACAATGTTTCCTATAAACCATCTTCCAGTCTCTGACATCAGCTGGAAGAAAGGACTTCCCACTCCTCCATGTGGAATTCTTTCAACTATGTGATGATTCAGTGTCAAGCAGCCCCATGACATTTCCACCACCATGCTTCACAGTTGCTATGAGGATCTCGTGTTCAAATGCTGTGTTTGGTTTGTGCCAAATCCATCTGTTGGCTCTGTAACATCCAACTATGGATCCACTCATTCAAAAACACTTGTTCCAGAGGTCCTGTATTTGTCTAGATGCTCAGCCAACTTGCTTTGTTTCTTTATTCTTTTTGAAAATCTTTTTTGAAATCTTCTTAAATCGCTTCCCAGACTCACCTCATCTACAACCTTCTTCCTGAGGGCACCAGAGAACTGATCTCACATGGTAAATCCACCAATTAAACAATCAAGTGCAAACCAAACTAATGTCTGAGGTTTAAACAAAACATCCTCCTCCAAAGTCCTCTTTATTATGGTCTAATCATTTGAAGATGGTGTGCTGCACCTCATTAAAATTTTAGCAAGTAGTTTGATGAGAGTTGAGGTGTTGCCTTGGATCCAAAATTCTCCAGATCTGGAGCCCAGCAAGCATCTGTGGGTTATGATGGAACATGAAGTCAAATCTACCTTACTTATATCTTACATGGCTATTAGCTATCATCACTAAAGGGGGGGGGGTGGATTTGGTTTAGCTCTTTGAACTGCTGAAGTCAAGACTTCAAAGGGTTCAAAGACACAGATCGAAGTCTTTCCAAAGTTAATTTTATGGGATAGCTTAACTCTCTCTGATGGATAAAGGATGATGTCCTCCCTCTTTTCCTTCTATCTTTCACTACATGGGATAAGGTTTAGTGGCAGGCTGTATTATAGAGCTATACTGCAGCAGGATTTCCTACAGACCTAGCGGCCGGATTTACGGTGTGTGAGATACTTAGTGTTGGCTGCTGTATAATCGAGGAGAAACACTCTCATTCTACCACCACTGTAAGAGTCACAAACCACAGCTCCATATGCAAGCAGATTGTACACCCAAGAGGGCTGTTTGAGCTGAGCTGGTGGTCTGACACCCCAGAAGGTGTGGAGGCCATGTTGTATTTGTGCTCAGTGAATGTGTAAATGTTAAAGATAGCATGGTTTTCAGTGTGTGCAGATGGACTGCCTGTGGGAGGGTGCTCTATTTGCCATGTTATTGCTTATAACCGATCACAGGGGGATACGAGGCCCAGTAGACAGTAGCCCACGTGAAATACTACATCCAGAATTAAATCAAATTGCTCTGGTCACTATTTTTATCTCGGCATTTCATCATCAAATTGTTTTTTATGGATAGTTTGTTCTTTCAATAAATTACAGATCTACCCTACATAACATGGTCAAAACTATGTGGGCACCTGAACATTATACATGCTTGTTGAACATCGCATTGATGTGGAGATGCCCTTCCTCTGCTGCTTCAACACTCTCACTCTTCTGGGAAGTATTTCCATTAGATGTTGAAATAATTCTGAAAGTCAGCATTCCAGCTCATCCTAGAGTTGAGATCAAGCCAGATCCATTTTCCACACTAAATGTGTCCAGCTGGAACAGAACACAATTCTACAGTGCCATTAAGATTCCCCTTCAGTGGAACTAATGGGTCTAGCCCAAACCATGACAATCAGTACAGAGCATTCTTTGTCTCTCTCTAACTTACAGTTTGCTCATGTATTCATATGTCCATCAACTCTAGATCCATCCGTCCAGCTGCCATATGGTGTATGATCACTCTAGAGCAGTTGTCCCCACCATTAATCATGGATGCACCCATAACCTCCATAATTTAGAGCTTCCTCTGCTCCTACCACACACGATTCAACTACTCAGCTCACTAACAAACCCTTTCAGAGTTGCATGGGACTGTGTTGTGTTAAAGTGCAGGGGCCTCCAGGACCAGGATTGGGAAATGCTGCTCTAAAACAGGTGTCCCCAACACTGATCCTGGATGCCCACTACCCTGGTTTGACACAACCACTTCAACCTGGTAGGTTATATAGTTGGGTCTGGAGTGCTGGGAGCAGGGAAATCACTAAAACATGCTTGAAAGTGTATGAAGGTCATCTAGAGCAGTGTCTCTCATCGCCTGATCAGAAGGGCTATCCACATACTTTTAGACATCTACATTTATGACACTCTTACACTCTTATCCAGAGTGACGTACAAGGTTACTCATGTTACAGAGGTGGTCCTTTCACCCAAGGACTCTAATTGGTATAGCACATCATAGTTACCCAGACTGGGAACTGAATCCCAGTCTCCTACATGGCTCACTGGTTGTGTTTTCTGTTGCGCCACACCAACAACTCCAACCACACACCAACCACACAATAGACAGGTGTTTTTTTTTTGTTTTTTTTAGCAATTTCTCTGTCAGCCTCCTCTAGGACGGTGGGGGTAAGAAGTGTGAAATGACATTTCTGGCTGTGAAGAATGACTCACAAGTCTGAGAGTTGTTGTGGATTGCTTCCAGCTGTCCTCCAGAACTTACCTCACACACCTCAGAACACTTCATTTAGGTCTATTTCTCAGAGAGCTCTTACCACACACTACCTCTCATCTCAACACTGGCTCACAACTCGACACACACACACACACACACACACACACACACACACACACACACTCTCTCTCTCTCTCTCTCTCTCTCTCTCTCTCTCTCTCTCTCTCTCTCTCTCTCTGAGAGTGAAATGTCCTCATGAACCTTTGCATATGTGTGGATCTATGTGTGGAGAAGTGGAAGGGGGTATGAAACACACACTCTCTGGACCCACCCTGCTGGGCTCCCTCTGTCAAAGCCTCTGTCCCCATCTGGACTGTGTTTGGCAAGCCACAGTGCACACCGTGCAGTCAGCTACAGGGTTCCGCAGCCTGACACATAATACATACAGATTATATGGATATATAAGGTACTGAGGTCTGCAAGCTGTTTCTAATGAAATCAGAGTTGCTGAGGGATTTTGTATAAAATAAGCAGAAATGATTACAATAATAAATTCAAAATCTGAAAGGCTGGTGTCTGTCAGTCACAATTTTGTTCTTGTTGATGTTTCATTTTCTTGTCATTTAATGTAGTTACTGATATGATTCCATAGAAAAAACCCTGATTTAATAGTGATAATTAAAAACTGCTTAGAAACTGGTCTGTGTTTTGGTATTGAGAAATACATCTTATTGGTTTGACAAAAATTGTTATGCAAACAAAAACGATTTCAATTTATTTAAGATTCGTTTAATTATTATTCAGAATGTATATGGACACTTTTAAGAATATATATGATAATAATAACAATAATAATAATAATAATAATAATAATAATAATAATAATAATAATTGCAATGTGTACATTGCAAAAATTTTACCTTTATTAAATTAATTGTTACATTCTAACACTGTATTTGTTATGTTTTTAAATGACACATTTCAAGCCATTTTATTTTAGTTTTGAAAATGTCTGACTAGTAATTTATTCATATGATCAAATTTGAAGTAAAATATTCTAATAATTTAAAAAACTGCATATTTGCTTTTCGTGTGCTTTAAGCCATACTCTAAAATAAGTAAACAAAAAGGCTTGAAATATGACACATTGCACATATTACATATATAAAATATATGAAAGTTTACCTTATGTAAACTATGAAGTTAGGAAAACTTTTTCAAGACTCAGAACCACTGCACAAGTATAAACGTTTCTACATAATGCGATTGGATTTTTAATTCAGTGTTAAATTCAGCAAGTAAACAGTAATGTGCAAATGTGTTCTCTGTTGAGGATATGAACTTATTTTCAGAGCCTGTAAATTGTGCAGGGGTGTCCAAACATTTACATACAGTGTGGGTGTGGCTCTTAGACACTGTCAGACTGTGTTGTGTAATGACAGGCTGGTCAGGAGTAGGTCAGCAGGTCTTTGGATTTGAGTTTCGGTATCAGATCCTTCCTTATTCTCTCAGACAGACATGTTTCTGTATCTCTGTATCTCATGTATCTGCAGCATGAAACAAACACTACATTCACTGACTGTATTTATACATACATACATACTAGTCCTCCTATCTCTCGCTCTCCCTCCCCTCAGCATCCCCTTCCTGCTGTCCTTGCCTCTTCATCCTCCTTTTCACTCCAGTGTTCTCGCTCACCCCATCTCTCTTTCTTTTCTCTCTTACTGTCGTTTCCCTCTTCTCTTCCTCTGTGTCTCTCACTTCTCTCTCATCTCCTTTGAACTTAATTCCAAGAAAACCCAGCCCTGTAAAAAGTGAAGCTCTGATCAGATTAAAATTCAGAAGCTACTGAGGAAGGTCTGCATGACCTGGGCAGCTTTGACAGTCTGAATTACACACCTGGTATTTCCATGAAACCCCTTAACACAGGAAAGTGATACTGGACTTAGATGTGATCTCTCTTTGCACAGGTGTTTTATGTGTTCCACTGCCTGCCTGGTCGGTCGGTTGGTTGGTTGGCTGGGTGGAATCGGCATTGATGTAATGAACTGTTTGCTCCAGCTGCATTATGTAACACCACTTGCATGCCAGCATGACCTGAGATGGTCTATAAAATAGGATATTGCCTTCCATGGGGAATTTAATTGATTTTTGTGTAGATGCATTCTGCATTTAACACAACAATCGACAAATTAAGACAGAAGACTGGTTATTATTAATAAATGTAGTGAATAATTTCAACCAGAGTGAAAATGAATTGTGCGCATTCTGTTTCTTACTCTATATTTATTATCCAGAGTTTCCAGACTTTATATTAAAAACTAGGAACATAACCGATACTGTAATTTAATAAAACAGGTTTATTTTCAGGCTGACTTGAACAGTGGTGCATTTTTTGTATCTTGCATACACCACCTCAATGGATTTGAAATGAAGCAGTTAAGATGTGTAAAATGCCCATATCACATTAATTGTTATACCATTGCTCTATTTTTAAAGTCTCAAATGATCAGAAGCAGAACTGCTACATTGCAATAATGTATGTTTCAGTGCAATAATGTATGTATAATGTATGTATAATGTAAGCTAATGTATAAATTATTTTCTTCTCCTGTGTTTTTATGCATATGATTTACCCTACACCTGTGTAATATGGTGTGACAATTAAACTTGATTTGATTCTACAGTGATGTGTGGTCTCTTCCATTATTAACTCATGACAAATAAGAACAATAAGAACAAGTCACTGATGACCATAATGTGCTTCAAGCATCCTGAACTCACTGGTCGATAAGCAGACCAGGCTGCAACCAGACTGGTAGCTTGAAGTTTCACCACAATTGCAGTAAGCTTGAGATTTATGTCTGTGCAGAACTGATGGGTTCTCTCCCACACCTTCTCGGTCTCCTACATCCAATCGACTGACATCAGAGAGATGGACCTGAACATCAAAGGAGGTTGGTATCCTAAAATAAACAGGAAAAATCTGTGACAGAACTAATCGAAAGGTTCTGGGCTATCTAGGCTCATGGATGAGGACAGGCCCTCTCTGTTGCTGCTTCACTCTCCCACTGTCCATTATAAAATCCTGATGTGAGACACAGAAATGTTGAAAAAGGCAAACATATCTGATGTGGTGTATTCCTGAACATACGATATTCTGAAAAACTGATGTAAAATGCCACATCTGCTTGGAAGATTGTTGGATCAGAAAAAGGCAAAAGCCCCAGGGAGATCTATCTACAGCAGTTTGTGAAGTTTGTGGGCTTTTGAATTTACTGGCTTTTGAAGTTGAGCAGGATGCAGTAAATGTAAAGCTGTGTCCAAAACCTTGTTCTGTACTACATTCATTAACTACTTTATATATCTGGGAGTTATGTAGGGACAATTCTAGGGACAGGCTTGGATAGCCTGAAGAAATTAGGAGTTGGCCCAGGTGATTAGATGTTCCATCAAAGAACCCAGGATTCTCTAATGCTTGCTGATGAAACATGTTGTCCTCATCTTGCCCCCTTGATATAGAAGTGTTTCTCAGATAGTTTGTTAAGCACCTGACAAACATGCTGGAAGTGTGTTTTAAGGTCTGGTGAATGGTCAAGGATGTCATTTGGACCCAGTTCTGATCAAAAGGCACAAACTGTTATTATTCAGAACTTGGAAAATGAACCTAAATGTGTCCCCAAAAATTGGCCACATACTGCACAGATTTGTCCTCTGTCACCTCACTCTCAATTGTCATTACAAGGGAGGGAAAATGGTATACCATCCTGCAACTTCCTCTCTAGACACATTGACCACTTTCTGCCTGTCAATTTGACCCCCTCGTACTCACTGTCTTTAACTCTGTCTTTCTGTCCTCTTTCTCTGCCTCTGTCTCTCTCAAGCGCTCTTTCCCAATCTCACTATCTCTCTGTTCTGTCCTCTCTGCCTCACTTGAGGAATGTGGCCAGAGCCTTGTGACAGTGCTCTTCACACATCAATGGGCTGATATACTTGCAGGAAACATTCTTCTGTCTCAAAATGAGCCTTCTGTTTGAGTGTGTTTCTGTGGGAGAGAGAGAGAGAGAGAGAGAGAGAGAGAGAGAGAGAGAGAGCATTGTGCTATGCATGTCTGGAGCTAGTTTAATGTGAACGCTTTCTCTGAATTAGATAAATGTCTACACTTCAGTCTTACTATGAATTTTTGACTTTGCATGATCTGTTCTGTAGAAAAATGGACACAGACAGAATTCATGCTCAAGGCGGCTGTCTGGTGGTGTCTGTTGCTCCTGCTTTTAGCTCTGCATCTGTATATATTTTCACAGATGAACAGATTAAAGTGCCTGAGCAGCTGATGTGGATATATTATATCCTCTATAATGATGCATATAAAGAGTTCATGCTAGACTAGAGATGAACTAGAGCTGCTTCCAGCCTCAGCATGTCCTCACAGCCAGTAGCTTTAGTCAGACACTGTTCAGTGGAGTGTACTGTAGCGTGACTGGCGGCACACTGTCCTCCCTCCAGCACAATATTGATTAGGTCCAGAATGACCAGTCACTTCTGACACTGCCTGACTTTCCAGTTAGTGCATGTTGTTAACACAGCAAAGGCAGGTGGTGAGGAACCATTTAAAGAACCGCCATTTGTCGCTGACGCTGATTTTACCCTAAGGTTCTCAAAAATGACAGATTCTGTTTCTTTCTTTTCATTGATCTGTTTATGAATCTGTGCTTGTTTGTCTATTTGTCTATCTGTGTATTTCTTATCTGTTTATCTCTCACTCTCAGTCTGTGTCCAGTAGGATGATAAAAAAGAAAAAGAAAATAATAATAATAATAATAATAATAATAATAATAATAATAATAATAATAATAATAATAATAATAATAAATGTTGGGAATTTAACTTAGTTCATTCAAAATAAATAACAATAAAGCAACATTGGGATTCTGCAAGTAACTTTCAGGTTTACATTAGATTTACGTGTGTAGATTAAATTTAAAAAATGTCAATATTTAACACTCTTTGTGTTGACTTGGATGACACATCATCCTCTTTGCACCTCATCCTGTTTGGGATTATGCACAGATGGGATAAGCCCTGAATGAACGTCTGATCTTAGAGATTGAATTAACTGCATCAGTACAAGAGGACATTCACTGTGACGCTTCATTGGAACAAGGAAGTATCTCCTCTTTGCCAAGATAGTCCAAGAGTTCACTCGTGTTGTTACATAACAGTAATACTAGGAGTTTGGACTGGAAATCTCCCATTGCACAATACGTTGTCATAATTCCCATTCTTCTTTTTTGTTTCATGCATTTGATCTCACAGCAGTCCCAAAATAAAGTGCCAGTTAATGCACATCTGACATTTCCCAAAATATATGCTTAAAGATAAAGTGACCATCAACAACCCAACAGTTCTTGGAAGTGAAAGTCACCTCCAGGAGTGCTGTTTAAGTTCAGTAATGGGATTGATTTTGTACTATACTGAGTGCAGCCTGCCAGACTGAGAAAGCTTGCGTGACTGAAGCTGCAGTGTCATGGCTCCCACAGTGACGGATGCAGCCCTAATCCATGCAGCCAAGCTATAAAGCAGTGCAGGGATGGACTGGAAGCCTAATTCATCCCTAGAATTGTATACAGACAAGCACATATTATTTTTGTCAACTGGTGGGTGGTGAAGGGGTTGATTGGTTTCTTTGCCCTTTGTTGGCCCTATCACCCCCTCAGTGGCCCACAACCATAGTGGCCCACCATGATTTTACATGGTTCTGCTTCAGTCCATCTCTGAAGCAATGGTTTGACATTTAAATATAGTTTCCCACTTGACCCATATTCAGTGAAATGCTTCCAGTCTGGAATTCTAAATTGTGCAAATTGTCCAGAATGTTACAGGAAAAAGTAACTTGACTTTCAATGGAAAATGTTTTTCCCCAGTTATTTTGGAGCATATTTATCACAAACTTTTACACCAGTAAAGAACAACAACTGCCAAATTGATGTAAATAATAATAATAAAAAAAGCAAAAATGAAAGGATTTAGTGCTTCATATACTCTGGAATTTCCAAATCAATAATCAGATTAATGTCACAGAGCAAAAGGTCTAAAATTTAATCCACTTAAGTGACTTTATATGATTTTTTTTATATTGTCATGATAATAAAAGCTGGAAGGAGACGATTTGGTCATATAGGCTATTATGGTAATATACTGGGTTTGGTAAATTAGTATATGTTAATGTACTGATGTAATTACATGTTGTATTCCACTTTCAAACTGACACATTGCTATGGTCTTAAAACTTAATATTTAACTAAAATAAGATCATGCTTCCTTTAGGTATATTAGCCTTGTAGCTCAAACTCAAAACTAAAGACTGTGATCTGAGGATTGTAGGTTCGAATCCCAGGTCATTCTCCTTGTCATTGGCAAGTCATCTCATTGAGTCAGAGGGAGAGCAAAATTGGCCTGCTCTGCTTCTCTGGGTGGGTAGATGACACTCTCTCCCCACATCATACTCAATGTGATTCTGATGGGCACAGGTCTGTAAGCCTGGGGACCAATCGAGTTATATGAATATATGAATCGTAAATATCATATATGGTACGATATATTAAAAAATGTGTACACACCATGAAATGCTTTGTCTTTTTCACTCTATTTAAACATATTGAAAATAGATCTTTATTTCTTCTTTATAACAGGTCTTCATGCCAATCTTGCCCCCTTCTTGGTGTGTGTGTGAAAGCACAAATGGGGATGGAGTGGAGCAGAGTAGAGTAGGAGCTGAAAGCAGGGGTGGAGCAGAGTGGGGGAACAGGGAACAAAACATTTTTAAAGAACAGAACATTTTTTAAAATCTTTAAAACTAAACAATGTCGCCTCAGCCCATACTGTGTTTAAATCTGTTATACTCTGTTTATATCTCAATAAAGATATAAATATTTCTTGCCCAGCCCTACCTCCTACCTCAAACTAATACACCCCATTCAGCCAATCAAGAACTTCTGAAGGCAGTAATGAGTTGGATCAGGTGGGTGGATTAGAGTTGAAAGTCTGCAGGTCTGTCCAGGATGCATAACAACTCTCAGATTTTGTTGAGCCTTTCCCTGACATCCCTAAATTGTTTTTTTACTTGAAAATGTTTACAGCTTAACAAGGAAGAAACTGTGTAAGGCATAGGACAGGGCATGTTTTAATGAATGCAGGGGTCAAGAAAAGAGTGGCAGTATTTACTGGAGCAAGAATTTGTCATGTTGATTAAAAATCAATAGTGAATTTTTGTCTGGGAGGCACAGAACAGCTGAGGCTATAACAGTCCCAGTGGATGTCCATCAGTACCTAGGGGCACCTGCCACAGAGGGCATATTAAAAGGACAATTTCACGTGAGTTGCTGGTTATTATTGACTGCCCTATCCAGCCTGTACTTTGCCATTCAAATCTACTTGTGGTTTTCCATTTGTCTGCTTCTGTCTATTGTGTCTGGACTTGTGTTTGGTAGACATGCACAGATACACACATAGCAGAGAACCACGTGAGAGCTCCAGCTGGGCTGTGGACTGGACTAGAGACTCATCCTTAAGGTATAACCTTCACACACACACACACACACACACACACACACACACGCAAATAAAAAGAGAGACAAAACCAGATGGCCTTAGATCTGTCCAGATTTTAAAAGTCCTATCTCCATGTCATTAGGGAAAAGGGTGGGCAAGACAAGTGATGACGGATTAGCAAAATGACATAACAACAGCCCTGGGGCAGATTCTCCAAGGTTAAATGATCCAGTCCAATTACCGCAAGGTGTAACCTATTTGTCAACCTCCATGGGGTGCAGTCCATCACTCCAGATGGGATTGGACAACACACCACTGTGGAAAGGAAAAGAGATCCAGCCGGGCATGCTTATTCTGAGAGTTAACCTGACCTGGCAAGCCAGATCAGCCAAGCTCAGAGCTGGCAGAGAATAGGTCACTTTGATGGCTTTCAAATGAATTCAAATGAAGGTTTGGCCTTCAAATGATAAAGCCTCCTGCTGAGGCAGAGTAAGGGACTTGAAAGTAAGTGACTGAAAACATTTTTAAGCTATTCACATTACAGCATAAATTACAGTAAATAATGTAAAGTACTCAATCAGATCCCATGTACAAGAAGAGTGTACAACAGCATGGGATCTAAGATAGAACAGGGCATTGGTTAAGCAGATTAACCCTATTGAACCCTAAACACTTATCATGCTGTTAACCTATATGGAAAACAATAGACTTTAAATAAAGGAGGTTATTGGTGGCCACCCTCGGAATCTACCTCCCATGGACAGTCCCTGATTCTAGAGTGGACAAGACAAGGACAAAAACATCCAGAAAGTGTTCAAAGACTTTTGAAACTCACATCCGGAATCTTACATACACTTGTTATACGTACATTCATTTAATGTTGATATTGGGTTTAATCACTTATTTTAACTGTTGTTTTAGCTGGTGCAGATGCTGTAGCTAAACTCATACTTGACAAGATACTTTTGATAGCCATCAGGGAATTATTTGGTTTACTTGGAATTACTTCTGGTACTGAATAGTACCTTAACTGGTACAAAAACCATGGCTACAAAAAAGGAGTTAACTGAGAGGTCTTTTATTGTACAGCCCCAGCGACAATCTTTATAATCTTTTAAGTTCAAGGTTGTTAAGGTTATGCTGATGAGTCCTGAAATAGTCCTCCTCCTTAATTCAGTCCATGCTGTCCAATGTACCAGTTCCACTGGGAGGACAACAAACACAGAGCACCCACCCCCATGCTTCACAGTTGAGATACTGATTTTTTTTTAGGGTTGAATGCTTCACTCTTATGCTTTCAAATATGCATAATCTACATGGTCAACTGCAATTGAAAAAAAATCTTGGATAGCAGCCTCTCAGTCTATGCTGTTGTACATAATGAAAAAGTCCAGTGTTGAATTAACTCCCACAGAGTTGATTTCAGCACTTATTTCTGGGCTTATATAGCTCCCCACGCCTTTCTAACTCACAAAACAGGGTTAAAATAACTGAGTTTCGTTATTTCATTAGTACTCATTTCACTCCATAAAATTCAGATATGTATACTACAAATATTTGACTAACAAGTGAGTTAAGTGTCCTGCTCAAGGGCACTTCAGTCAAACCCTACCAGTTAAGGGATTTGAACCAGCAACCATCCAGTCACAAGGCTGGTTCTCACACCACCAGGCCCAATAAGCGGAGAGTACAAACACAGTACCCCACTATCCGAAATGATGCAGTTGAGTTCCCCATATTTAAGTAATTTGCAAGGGTCAGTGGAGTTTAATTATGTCTTTGCAGAGTTGAACAGTGCTGGATTAACTCTGACCTGATCAACTCTGTCAAATAACTCCAACACTGAACACCATATAAATCCCAATGTGTGTAAAATGACACTCTGAGAGTTAAAATCAAATGGAAAATGTTTAATTTAATGTTCCATTTTGATGTGTAGACAGTGACAGAGCTTCCTGTGGGACGTATGTTTGACACCACCTGATTTTGTCAATGCTGTGTGTTTGATTAGCATTAGCACATTAGCATTGCAGAATTGACTGATGAAACAGCTGGAATCCTGAGTGGTCAGTTTAATTTATCTGTCTGCTTTAATGACACTGTGAACCCACCGTGACCCCTGAGTACCAGAGAGAAGCTATAGTGTAATTGGAAAGAGCATTCATTTCTTGCTGACTGTGCATATAACAGCAGTGTGGTTACATGCTCCACTGCGCAGTTCCCTTCATGTTTATTATCATGCTGATAAAGCTATAAATCCCTTCAGTATGTTTGCAGACTTTTCACTGTGTAGGTAGAAGCTAATAAATATATATCCGAAAACATTTATTGTGGGGAAAAAATGTAATGGGCTTTGAATAAAGCACAAAAAGTTAAATAGACAGTCTCTTCAGTTGTAATCGTTGGTCTTAACCAAACATCACCCAGGGAGAGTAATCAACAGCACTTTTGCATCAGCTTCACCCATGGCTCTGACACAGTTTCAGCACCATGACAAAGACTAGACATTGTGACTGACCTAGATGTTTTGTGAACAGACACAAAACGGTGTTATTGTTTTGTAGAAAATAGGGTGGGTCTTTATGGATATACTGGATCAACAAGGGAGGGGTTTAACCTCAATTCTGTTGCGCAGTTTAACTGCTTAAACCCTAAGGAGCTGTTCAAGAGCCCAGAGTGCAATTGTTCACTCCCAAATCTACAAACCAGTAGTGGGCCGATTCACAAATTCAAATTTCAGTTTGAATGTAGTGTCTTGATTTGAAACATTTTTTAAAGGAGAAATTGAAAATATGTCACGATGTTAACGTGTATTGGTGCATGTCGAATTAAACAAGTACATTGTAAAAAGTGTATGAGTGCTCCTTGAAAAACTTCCATTGGAACTTTGGAGGAACCTCTTTAGATGTTTCAGGGAACCTTCGAGAACCTCCTAGCACCTTCTCCCTTTATTGAAGGTTCCTTCAGAGGATCCTCCACAGCTTCTTATTGAAGAGCTGCCAAGGATCTTGTACTTTTAACAGTATGCAAGTTCTTAAACAGAAGTTTATATGTTGTCTCTAGTCACTATATAAGCCACAAGTCCTCTGATGTGATGGAGATCCATACATTACAATAAGATATTAGTGATGGAGCAGTGGTGAAGAACCTGAATACAATCAGTAAATGATCAAAACACCTGTAATTAACTACATAAATAAATTATATTTCTAATCCACTGAGTTGTTTTTCACTTTATTTGTTCATATGTGTAGAGGTTCACCTGAGAAATCAATAATCAGACCATCAGACCATCTCAACATCCTTTTATAGACCTGTTCCGTAACCCAGTCTGGAACTCAATCTTAACTAGATTTGGCTGGGATTTAAGGGCCAGGGTTAGAATTAGGGATAAGATTTGGGTTAATGTAGGGTTAGGATGAAGGTCAGGCTTAGTGTAGTAGTTAGGATCAGGATGAGGGTTAGAATTAGGTTTTGTGATAAAATTGGGATTATGAACAGTATGAGGGCTAGGATTGAGGTTAAGGTCAGGGTTAGGATTAAGACCAGGATGATGGTTAAGATTGGGTCTTGGCTTGAGGTTAGGATAAGGATTAGACCGAGGTTTAAGATAAGGTTTTGGGCTGAGGTTAACGGTTAGGTTAGGATTAGGGCCAGGAGGATGAATTAGAATTAGGTTATGGGTTGAGGTTAAGGTTAGGATTAGAGCCAGGGTTAGGATTAGGGAGCATGTAAGTGGTCTTTGTCTTTTGGTCACGATTCTGATGAGAATTTAAAGAGTGGAATTTTTGCCACTGCTGGTAGACCTGAATAACTACACACTTAAACCTGCAAATTCAGATAATTCCTTCACACTATGGGCTTTATATTTTACAACATACATCATATATATTGGATATACATATATATTCTGTTGTTCTTATATTTTTATACAATATGTAAATGATCTCTATTTGGAGCTGTGGCAGGCTTCAATGGCTTCTCTGATGCTCAAGAGCTCTGATGTCCCAGCCTCACTAATCCTGAGTTTGAGGTTTAAACATCATAAAATACAGTCTGACTGTATTTCAGTGGGTTGGCAGGGAACTGAAGGCACAGTAAGAACAGAAGGCTTCTGGAGTTCCTCAAATAAGAAGCTGTAAATAGATTTTACGCTAAAAGCTATTCACTTTCTCTTGTTCCCTTTCAAATGGTGGAGAGCTTCTGCCAAAAAAGCCTGTTTGAACTACAGCCCATTCTTGAACTGCCCTAAAGCTATCTTTATTATATGGATCCCATGTAGTTAGTGCCCGGGGGTATACAATCAACCTAAGCAGCATTTATTCAATGATAATTAGTAGAATCACATGCATCTAATGTATCATTACTGTTCAAGCAGGTTAGATAGACTGTCTAGATGTCACTGAAAGCTCTCATAGTAGGTGCTCTGGTAGTCACCTATTGATCTTATAGATTTTTCTAAAAAGTGCTGGTAGCAGTAAATCCTTATCCTTCAGGTCTCATGTTTTTCCTTGACCTTTCTGTCTGACCCTCACCACACACACTCACACTTTCCTCTACCCCCTGTTATTGTCCAGACGGGCTTCTTGTCTCCATGGAGACGCCTCTTCACTACAATGCCCCAATCTCATTAAGAATTCTTCCCAAAACATTGGAAGCAGTGTCCTGGCATGCCAGACCGAGCAAGTGCAACTATAGTTAGTGACTGAGCACAATGCTTGAAAAATGACATGGTTTGTTTCTGCATCAAAGGAAATCATTTATTCTCTTATGCTCGTTATACTCTTGCGTTTAATTCTACTTCTGTGTTAATCCTAAATATCACCTCCTCTCTTCTTAAACCCTCTTGTCTTAAACTCAAGGCAGATTTTCTGGGGAATTGCACAAAGCTTTGAACATTTTTGTTTTTGGGAGGCATTTTCAAGACAGAAAGGAAACACAGAGGGTCCCTGAAGAGGCAAAAAAAGAACCAATCCAGTGCTGAGAGCCCGAGCTTTCTGCTGCAGAGTGCTCTGCTTTTGTGCTGGAGCTGAATAAGACCACTGTCTTTTTCAGACCGTTTCATCCACCCTACAACAGCTACACTCGGGGCTTCAGCTGGGGCTGGTCTTAGGTCACTTCTGTGCTTCCCTTAAACTGAAGTACACAAGGTTGCTTTAGAAAAATAATGTCATACAGCTACACTACACAAATCCAGAGCTTAACCGTAGGCAAAACTCAGAGTGCATGAATAAATACACAATAAAAACATGACCAAATCAAAAACTGAATCTAAAGAACAAACTGAACAGAATACTACTACTACTAAAACCACTACTACAACAGCTACTAATGCTATTAGTACTACCTCTACTGCTGCTACTACTATTAGTATTGCTACTATTGTTACTGATAATTAATAAGCAACTTCACTCCATTTTCACTTCCATCCGAAGATTCTCCCACAATGTATTTACTGTGCAATATCTCCCAATTTATATCTATATTATCTAGTATTCTTATGTGTATTGCTATATGTTGCCTGCACATTGGATATAAGAGAAATGCACCTTTGTTTAGCTGTACAAACCTTGTTGCATAGTCTGAATGACAAAGTTCAATTCACTTCACTAATAATAACAGTATGCATGTTTATATAATACTCATCTTTTTAGTTTTTAGTAAATCCAATGCTAAAACATTATTGGCAAAGAAAATCATATGAAACAATATGAAAAAGATGAATCAAAACAGCACAGTTATAATAGACTAAGTAAAGGGGATCTAATGAAATCCATGACTAATGCATAATGAGTACTATACATTATTGCAACAATGTTAAAAACAAAATGTCATTTATGTAGTTATGGGAGTGAGAAGTAGCAGTGTGTATGTATAGCCTGCAGTGAAATGGGATAAAAACACCAAACACAGCGTGCTTTCCAAATATTCTCTGGCACACCCTTCCAGAGTTCAGCAGCTAACACAAATGTTCCCATCAGCGGAGCTGAAAATGTAAATGTTGTAAATGATTGTAGTATTTGGAGTGATCCTGCTTCAGCTGAATGCGATGAATGTGATGCACGGTCCATGAGCTAGATTCGTAGGCAGGTTTTAGACCAGCTCAAATGGGACCACGTCATCACAGAACAGAGCAGTCCTTTTTCACCACTGTGTTCTACTGTGAGGCATTCTGAGAATACAAGGCAGAGGGTGGGGGATAAGAGGTAGGCATCAGACAGGGCATGCTGCTCATAACAGATGGGGCGTGTCAGTCTGGAGAATTGTCTGGCGTGGAGGCGAGGAAGTAAACAAAAACAAGAGGCTGGACATTTTGCTATCCAGTTCATGCTTCCTGTTGATTCATTCACATCTCATTAGCCTTTAGACAAGGAGCTGTATGAGTCCCAGGCAGCACACACAAATAGATGGCAGCTTAAGGCTTATTTCACATGCTCTTGCTCTGCTCTGCAGGAGCTCTCACATCCACCATTCTCTGCAAAGCTTTGATGAGAAACACGGAAAGGCAGCCAGTGCAAGAGAAAAGCATCTGAAAGGGAATATGTATGCCTGAGAGGAACACAGCAAGCCATCTCCTCCTCATCCCCATCCTCTGCTCTGTTCTCAGTGCTCCCCCTGTGGTGAAGCTCTGCACCTGCCAGCATCACCTCAGATGACGTCATTCACACTCTCCTTCTCTCCCCTTGTTTGTTTACATTTTAAAACAGGACTCAATATCCCTTTAATAACATTTCATAGGCTGATGGGTAATAGGACCCCTGTCGCCGTGTTCTAACTGCTGCACATTCAAACCTATTTTAGATGTGATTGATCTTCTGCTCGTGTCTCCGTGTCATCTGAAAGAACTTCATTTTATTATTGCACCGTTCAATCAATAGTCCAGTGCATGCTGATAACATTAACAAAGAGACGAGGATGATGATTCAACTATAGAAAATGAAATATCAGAAATCTGCACACAGATCTCTTCTAGAACCTCGGGTTTTTGGGGAGCAAACAAGAACAAGGCAAGCTGCCAGGATAACTGGAGCCCAGCTGAAGCAAGACTAATTCGCTTTGTCACAGCAAACAACCACATGCTGCCAGTATCCTGCCATCTTTTACCATTTTGTGTCTTTCACTTGCTCCGTGTTCTTGACCCAACTATTCATTAGTAAATGTGGAACAATACAAACAAACAAATAAACAAAAAAACAACCCTTTGTCTCTTTTAACACATTTAAACATACAGACTTCATTTTCACTACATTGAGAGATGGAGGTGATATAACTAAACACATACAACTGAAAAAGCATTTGTGAAATGTAACTAACAGAAATGTACATTTCATACATGGAAAAGGTTAGGACACATTTATTAATATTATACTTAATATGCCCAAAGAACCAGGTGCAGCATATCAGCTGCAAATTATTACACAACTGATAGAGAGGACCTTAGAAGAGAATGTCTCATTTAAACTTCAGACACTACTTTGGTTTGCTCTTGATTGTTAAAGTGAGTGGGTTCTCTATGGTGAGATCCAAGGCCTTAGGCAGATAAGTCCCTAAACAATTAGAAATCAGCTGTTCCACTGTCCAGAAAATAATGAAACATCATAAAGCTGAAAGAATTGTGCATGGAGGAGTGGGAGAATCTTTAGTCTAGTCAATGTCAGAGACTGTACAGATGGTATAGAGACAGATAAACAGCCTCAACCTGTATGCAGACTCCAACTGATCAGCAAGAGGGGGTGGGACTAATGACATCAGTGACCCAGATGTTGCATTACAGAGAAAAATGAGAAGGGAGGGGCTGTTTGCTATCTTTCTTTGCTCACACTGTGTTCATAGTTGAATTCATACAAATATTAAAATTCTGTTAAATTAAGATATTGAGTAGCCTGTGATCTTCTGAAAGAACAATATCTGCTATATTTTTTATGTTTTGGCAAATAAAAGTCAAACTATGAAAACATCCTGCAAAATTAGCCTGGGGTGCTGAAGGTTAATAGTCAAGCCTAGGCTGCATGTCTTGTTATTTGAGAGGTTCTTTTCATGCCACTCTTTCTCAGCATTTAATGCCCTATTAGTCCCACAACACCTTTGACCAAATGTGACATCTTTATGAAAGTGGATTTCTATTTTTATTCTAATTCCATCAGAAATATCACTTGAAATATGAATGGCTTCATAATAATATATTTTTAAGTGCCATTGGTATAAAGTTTGAGAATTCCAGAGTTTATTTCCTGATCATTGCACCATGGCATCTCAAATGCTGAAGTGAGTAAATTATTGAAACATAAGACAGACAGGTGTTTCTTGTTGGCCAGGTGTACACTGTTAGTTCATACTCTTGTTTTGAGCTCTATGATAAATATGTGAAGACGATTTTTAAAGGACAAACCAAAATGAAGATCAGACAGTTATTTATGAGAGGAACAGCCCTTTTGAAACTGAGAAAAGGGGGATAGGTTTGAGCCACTGTACAAGAACTGACCAGAGTTACTACAACCACTGGTCATGGCGGTGTACCTACCTTCCTGACATCAAAGGTCAGGTAAATGTTGCCAATTATGGGTTGTGAATAAAAAAAGGGCAAGGGTGAAAGGATCACAATCCAGCATTTGAATATGACTTTGAGAGCAGAAATATAGAGGCCATAACTTAAGTTGATCCATCAGGCCAGATTGAAGTTTGAAAGGAAATTTAGAGATGAGTGACAAAAAATGTGGTATGGTATCTAATGAGTCCAAGACAATCCTCAACAAAGTGTTGAGAAAAGATTTGTTTATGATGCAAAACATCTACTATCAGTCAAGCATGGTAGTGCCATGGCTTAACCTGGCATGGCTGAAGAGGCTCACTAATCTTTAATGATGCTCATGGTGGGCAGCGGCAGAATGAATTCAGAAGTCTACAGAAACAATTGTTCTGTCAGAAACACGTCCAGGCCAACTGGGAGGAACTTCATCAGACAGCACAATAATAGCCCAAAACACGTTGCCAATGCAACAAAGGAAGACGTTAAGACTTCATCAGAAGGTTTTAGATTTTAAACTGCATTTCACCTCCGTAGTAGGTGAAAATTGTCATATGTTGTCATATACCAACCATTGGTACCATAAACTTACAACCTGTCTAATATTAAAAAGGTCCACCACAACAGATCTGACCATTTGAGGCATGGTGCCAAATACCACAAAACATCGTCAGAGGTCATGTGGAGTTCAAGTGATTTAGATCCTTTAAGTCTTCTAAATTGTGAGGTGGGGCCTCCATGGATCACATCAACGAGTCATAGGTGCAGGATCACAGGTTGTCTTTTCTTGGGCCACTTTTGGTAGGTACTGACCACTGTGTGCTGGAAACACCCCCAGAAGACCTGCCTGATATTTGGGAGATGTACTTACCCATTATAGTTTGGCACAGGTGTCTCCTTACACTCACGTTTCTTCTTTTAACACATCACCTTCAGGTACTGACTGTTCACTCGCTGTCCAATATATCCATCCCTGGATAGATGCTACTCTATTATAATCAAAGCTTTATGGAAGATGGGTGTATACATTAATATCCATTATTACATCAGTTGCAGCATTTTACATGAACTGATCCAGCAAACTGCAGTGATTCATTTTAGCTTTTGCCTAAGCCTTCATTGACCTACATGGCTTTACAGCACAGCTTTTGAAAGTGCATTGATGTGAATGAGGAGGATATAGATGAGAAGATCACTGGCTGAACATTTGAAGTGTAGTGCAGATGGAGACAATGTAAGCAATGTATGGCTTCTCATCTATATGCACTTTTTAAGTAGGCCTAAAACAATGCAGTGGATTTGCATAGATACTTTGATTATTTGTTTGCACCCGATCTGCAGTTTTAAGGGCTGTAAAAATGCCAGTGCAAATGTGCTCTCGGCTGTTCTGATTCATGACTGTAGTTACGTAACACAGCGTCTTCACTTCTCCCCGAGTGTGTGCTTGTTTGTGTTAGTGCTGTTTGGGTGTAATCTAGTCATTCGAGTTTTTGACCACTCTCGGCCTATCTAAATATATCCTGGTGTGTAACATCTGCATGGATGTATGCTCAGCTGTGCACATGTGTATAATCCACTGTGTATTCCACATAGCCACATATTCATCTGCTTTGGAGTCTAGAATCCTGCCATGCGTTCTTTTTTTTCGTCTTCTTGTCTCTCTCATCCTCACCACACTCAGAAAGGCTGAGTGAGGCTGAGATGAAGATGACGAAGGCTGCATACTAACACTCAGCCTCCACCTCCCCCTTGCCCTGCACAGGGAGGGTTTGCACTGCTGTAAGAGCAGAGCTGCTCAGACTAATGTTCGAGCCTGCCAGGCATTCTGAAGACAAGGCGAAGATATAGTTGTGGGTGGCGTATATATTTGGCATGCCTTACTGTGTGTTGCCTGTAGACTGTAGGCATTATGTAACAAGCTTTTAACCAGAACAGCGGTAAACAGCTGAGAGGTGGTCTGAGTGTTTGTGTGAGAGAGAGAACGAGAGAGAGAGAGAGAGAGATGGACTGAGTTGGGCTTGCAGTACTATGGAGATGAGTTGCTTGGCGAGGGTGGGGGTGGGTCAAGTAATCTGGGACAGCCGACCCATGTGATTGTCGCCATGGTGATGGCAAGAGCTAGAAGGAGAAAGAAGCAGCTTTGTGTGTGTGCATCCATGAATCCACAGTTTGTTTGTGTGTCTGTGTGCATCTGTTTAGCTTGCTCTGATGAGTGGACCCTCAGCAGCTCACTGAGTGAAAGCACAGTCAAGTGGGGATATTGATGGCAAATAGCGTTGCTGCAGTGGAATTCGCTGCTCTTTTTAATTGGTTCACTGACGGTATAGCAATACAAATGAAGGGGTAAGCTGCAAAATGCACACGATTTTTCAGCTTTTGGATATGTGTAGGACCCTGAATGCCTGTGCACTACATGACTGTGGACACCCCTTCTAATGAATGCATTCAGCTACTTTGATTGGCACTCTTTGCTGACTCAGATGTGCAAATGCACATACACAAGTAATATAGTCCCTGTAGAGAAGAACTGCCAACGATATGCCAACGGCATATGCCATTTTTTATAGAGTGGTCTGCTTACGCAGCAGCATTTCAGCAGCAGACAGGAAGAGACTGAACAAACTCATAAAGAGGTTCGGTTCTGACTTGGGAAGCCCCTTAGACTCATTCGCAGGTGGTGGGAGGCAAAAGGATGGCAAAGAACAACTCCCACCCCATGCATGAGACTCTGGCGGCACTGGGCAGCTCCTTCAGTGACAGTCTGCTTCATCCTACGTGTGTGAAGGACTGGTATCGCAGTTCCTTCCTTATCTTATCTTATCTTATCTTATCTTATCTTATCTTATCTTATCTTATCTTATCTTAATCTTAGAATAGGACTCATTGCATCAGATATACATAAACCTAATTGCACCATGCCTAATGCCAGGCATGGGCTAGAGGGGTATAATGCCCCCCAGCATTAGGATGGTTTGGGATGATGTGGGGTGGTAACTGTCCAACGTTTTAACTTCAAAATCAAGTAGATTGAGCAGATGTCCATATATTGCATATTTATCTGAGGTATCTACATGTTTGTCTATGAAATCTGTAGATCATGTTTGTGTTGGCATCACTGCACAGCAGAACGGTGCACCGATTCTCCCACGCTTTCCTGCAGTTCTCTACTACTTTCTTAATGTATGACGGTGGAAAAAGCATTTCCATATATTTATAGTCTTTATCTGCTTTGTTGAAATCAAGTCAATTGATTCCGATCCTCACCTGCTTAAAGGAGCTCATGGTTGTGGAGCTCATGTTCTACAAGTGCTTTTAAGATTTTTTATGCTGTAAAATTGTCATCAGCTGACAGTTTAATAACAATTATATCACTGCTAGTTGTGACCTTGTACTGTGATTGGCTGGGAGGCATTGTTTGAGTGACAATATCACTTAATGACTAGGAAGTAATGAGTTGTGGCTAAAGCCCTGTTGATGTTATAATTAACTACTGCAGGTAGTGCATGTGTCACACAGCACTGTGTGACGAGTTTGATGTGTTCTCCCTTTGTGCAGGTTTCCTCCGAGTACTCCGGTTTCCTCCTGCCTACCGAAAATGCATATGGTAGGTGAAATGACCATGCTAAACTGCCCACTAGGTGCGAGTGTGACTGTGTCTGTGGTACCCTGCAATAGACTGCTGCCCTGTCCAGGGGGTATTCCTGCCTTGCGCCTGATGACTGCAGATGGGCTCTGGATTAACTGTGACCCTGTTCAGGAAGAAGTGGCAAAGATAATGATTGACTGGCTTATTTGTTGGTAGGTAAATGAAGTACACTTAGTTTGCTTTCACATTGTTCAAAAAGAGAACTTCAAATAACTTCCATATTCAAGAGATCATCCTGATGGCATAAACTCTGCATTAGTGGTCAATGTCACATTCAACCAACATGACCTTCAGCAGCACCAGAAACTGGTAACTTGCTCTTACAACCATCAATGAAGAGGGCAGACGAGTAATAAAAATTATAAGGGTGCAAATAAGTAAGGTAACCTGCAGGAAATGATTGATAGTATGCAAATTGATGGGGCCTGGGGCCAATAAGATTAACTCAAGACTGCACTGCCCAAACATTAGGCCCACCTTAAATGTCACCACATAATTTAACTCATTCAAGCAAGTATAACACAGTTGAATGAATTGACCTTAACTCATAATGTCAAAAAGTTGATCTTCATTAAATAACTGAGTCTGTGCCTCATCTATTCATTCTGTTGGCTTAATCATTTTTGAGTGATCCCAACTTTCTATAGGATTTTATTTTTGCTTTCTGGAAGGAGTTCATTAAGAGGTTCACTTAGATTTTACAGTGTATGGAACATAAATGCTCCCGTTATTAATAGCAAAGGTGGTTCTCTTTGTGTTGCCATCTGCAGAGTACAGATTTTCAATGGATTACTCGTTTCTGTGTTTGTGTTCCTGTGGTCCACCTCAACAAAAAACACTGCAGTGAAGGAAGACGTCTTTCGCCAAAATACAATCTAGCAAAAACGGACCCTTGAGTTGCAGAAGCAAGTGTTTGAACGCACTATTCTATCTCTCCAAAGTGTTTGTGTCTTTTTTGTTTGTACTAAATATCAGAAATGAGGTACAATCACTATATTACAGGCAAATTTGTGGTATGGATACTGATATGAAGGGGTGTTGTAGAGATCTAAAGGATGGGAGGTATCCCATTTTCATTCAATTCATTTGACCTGGGGTTGAGAGCTGAGCCTGAGTCTAGTCTAGTGCCACTCATACTGGTATGGGTCTTCTGCTCTATGACTGCAGCCAAATATCTCTTCTAGAGTATTATTGCATAATTCTTGACCTGACTAGTCCTAACACCTTAACAACTTTAGTAAGGCCTGTTTATTATGTTGAGACTGGAACTGAACATTTGCACCTTCCACAATTACCATTTTAGTACATATGTAGTACATACATATTTAGTAAATATACAGAATTCTTGCTGGAAATCTGATGTTTATTGAATTTTCAGCAAAAATCATGTTTGCTTCACTGAAGAAAACAACATTTGGCCATGCTATTCAACTATACACACTTTAAGGGTTCTTCAGTAAAGAAAATGGTTCTATGTAGAACCACAAACACTCAAAGAACCTTTTACATGAATAAATGGATTTTTGCATCGCATCCATCCATCTGTTCTGTGTGTGTGTGTTCATTACTCATCCATCACAACAGCTCTCGATCCTCTACTGCACAACACACAAACACACTCCCACACACTCATGCTCCAAAAACAAGTACCATCAGAATGTGTTGGATGGCTCAGGGTACTTCCACATTGCCGTGGCCTGTTCTGGATACAGTGTCAAGCCATAACTTCCATCAGGCCCTGTGGGCTTTAAAAATCAATAACCCCACTGCTGCCACCATCTAACCCGCCACACAGTCATGACAACACAGCTGAATCTCCAAACCTCCCCCTAACTAATTAAATCACAGCCAGGCTGCTATTGCTCCATTGGGGGCAGTACTTGTCATATTACTGATTAATGATTACAGAAATAACTGTGCATAAGGAAGCTGTACCCAGTACAACACAGTGTCATGTAGGCACTGGATTTTTATTGTTACTACCCTCCACCAGCACACACAACATAGACTGCAGGCAGTGCTGTAAACCCATACACATATTGACATCCCATCCTCCCATCCTCACACCCACTCCAACACTTCTGGCTGAGCTGTCTGCTGTGTGTGTCCCCGAGGGGCACTGTCCCCAAAGTCAGGGACGGAGGCTGGTGTGGATTAAAGTGTGATATCGTGCCAGATCTGTACATCCATTTCAGCAGTGACACAAGTCAACATGTTTAGGGAGCACCACAGATCATCAATGACAACCTGTTCTTGATTGGACAGACACATCTGTGAAGGACTGAAATGGACACAGAGCGCCCTCTGCTGGTCAAGCACAAGCTGTATTCATACCACCCAAACAGAATGTAAAGCTTAATATTAACTCAATATTAACTCGTGTTTCTTTCCCAGGTATCAATTATGTCCAGGTGGTGCTTGGAATGCTGGTCAAACAGCAGTGAAAGCTAGTATGTAGAGAACTGGCAAGATCAGCATATACTCTTTTTTAACAGTGGTACATTCATAAACAGATGAGTAGAGGGGGAGCAAGAAGCTGAAGAAGTTCTAAGAATCAGTCATAAAAATCAAGAATAAAAAGATAAAAATAGGGCTGTATGGTGATGTTGGCATGTTAGTACCGTTAGTAGGCAAAATCTACCCATTTATCTGGCCTTCAGAGCAGCAGTCACCACTTAAAACTCCTCTTTAAACCTGGCCTAATGCTGCCCCACCATGTTAATCAACACACTGTGTCTAAATACAGAATATACAGTAAGATTATGAAGACGCTTCACATATTAAAGAATAAAGAAAAGCACAAATGCTATAGAAAAGCTTTGCCGATAGACTGGGATGCTCTGCAACAGCTACACATCAAAGGATCACTATCCCAAGCACTGTCTACAGGGGTATAAAAGCTGTTTTATTAAATGTAGCAAAGACACAATATCCATAAAGAAATTACATTCATATTCCATTATAACACTTGGTGCAGCCAGCTGTCCTTGTTAGAGGTCATTTCAACAAAAACAATAAAATAATCAGTTCATTTGTAGAGTGGTGGAGTCGTTTATCCCCAGAGAATTTCTGTTGGAAGTGCCATCATGAATTGTTTGGAGGCTGCTCATTGAGGTCTTCATCAGGAATTGCTCTAACCCCTTCTTCCCATACTCCACACAGGCAGCTGGCCCTGGGTAGGTGGGGAGCAAAAACCACCTGTAATTTGCGGGGAGCACTAGTCTGGCCTCCTGACCTTAAACAGCCCTCCTGTCTCATCAGCATGAGACGCACCATCACCTGGTTGGCCCAAGCAATGCCCAGAGCAGGTAGCACCTTGCTGTCCACCAGCCTAAAAGAGAGCAAACAGGCACTCATTTCTTCCAGCACATTATGAAATGTAAACTTTTAGCACATGTTTTATGGAAATACAACATGGGAATATTTAATCTCCATAATAAACACCACAAAATCTCACCCATAATCACAACGTCCTGGGTTCGGGCTGTCTACAACATCAGATACCTAGTAAATAAAGATTTAAAGATAAATATGATTGATTTAAAGCAGAGAACAATGATATGCAGTCCCACAATCTTAAAAAATAAAGGTGCTACAAAGGGTTCTTTGAACAATGTCATAGAAGAACCATGATTGTAATAGAGGTTTAAATTGGTTCTTCATTCTCATATATGTCTATTGATATCTGAAGAACCTTTCTTTACACCCACAGATCTTTTACAAAAGTGGTTGTTCTATTGTATTGCTCATAGAACACTTTATAGCAGCAGGTCTAGACCTAGACCTGGCAGATTATTTTGATAGCTATCATTATCATATAAAATTACATCATAAGCTTTTTAAAACATACGGTTGACATCACTGACTAATTGTATGTCACTGTGAAGACACTATAATTAGTATTGGATTCAGCATGGTGCAGTTGTGTAAAATACTGTGAAGTGTGTGAAGTTTTTCATATTATAATATTTTTCATATTCATTTTCTCATCTGACCATCTTATGAGAAATTAAAAATAATATTGAGACATATTGTATGTCATTAAAATCTTATTATTGATTGTGATACTTGTGTCACTCCTCTGTAATACATTAAACCTGGTTTTCAATCTCAAGAAATGTTGGTTATCTAGACATGGAAATTTCTTTCCTTACTAAAAATTCAATAGCCTACATGTCTACAGCAATCCTGGACATTTTTTGCTATCATCCGAAGTACTGTTAATCTAATTAATACATTTTTTGTATTGTACTGCAGTGGCATCAAGGTCAAAAGTGGAGTACTTTTAAAGCACAGTGTTAAGTAGCATCTTTCTTAGAAACTGACATCACCTCTCACCAAATCACACACACAAAGCATTTCAGTGCTATTATCACTCCTGTGTGGAAAATCTGCTAAACAGCTAAATTTTAATGAGTCATAAGCAAGTCACAACATGCTAGAACAGCCATGTTTCTGTGTGTCTGTGTGACACCTGGTTGATGCAGAACACGGGTGTGCCATGTGCGTGGCTCAGGCGATGGAGTGTGTTGGAAAAGGCCAGCAGGTGGCGTGCTCTCTCAATGGCTTCATCAGCTTGGAATTCGGCACGAAACAGAGCAGCCACAGAGTCCACTACCACCAGACGCACCAAGCCTCGCTCCAACAACAAGGGTACCCTCTGAGAAATACATGCCTGTAGAGCTTCCTGGGGACAAACAGCACCATATTAAGAAACATCCAGTTCTTGTCAAAGGTTCCTACGCAGCTCCACTAAAATTTACTAAATTAAAGCCACCCGGAGTGACCATGAGAGAGATGTCATTCTCCTTACTACAAATCAGTGGAGCATAAGTTTCTGTTTATTTATTATCCATAAATGTTTGAATGGAAACAAAAAGCATCACAAGATCAAAATAAGATAAAATACCAAAAACTGCTCATGAGAGCAATCTGAGAAATGGTCTAGTACCGTCTCTGTGCTACTGTTGTAAGTATATGACCTCATACTTTCCACTGAGAGGGGAAATACTGTATGTTGGCATTAATTGGGTATTGGTAAATGTGTGCATGTTGACGTTGAGAGCATGATTAACCTATTTGGAAAGAAAACATGGATTTAGGTTTCCTGGACTTTCAAACATACTGAGTTTTCTTTTGGTCAGTGTTGCTCTCTTATGAAATTTACTGAAGAACACCATTAAAGTGGCAATCTTTGTCCTGTATTAGGCACCTACAACCTCTTAAAATTCACTGTTTCCTCTCACCAGGTCTGCAGTGTGTTCAATGTAGATGTTGTCACTGAAACGGAGGCTGCGGATCAGTGCTTGTGGCACATCTGTACGAAGTCGAGACTGTTGGGTAATTAGCTGACGCAACCGTTTAATTGGAAAAGAATCTTCAGTGCAGATGTATATAGCTCCTGTCCAGGGACAAAATCATATTGGACTTATAGTAGGATTCATGTACATACATCCATGCATGCAACTTTGAGCTAACCTGCCTTACCTGATCCCAATCCCCCATGCTCCTGTGGATACTGAACAGAAAGACAGAGCTGTAGGCCAAACTGGGTCTTTCCAGCAGCACTCTCGCCTGCAAGCTCGGTTATCCCACGCAGGGGAAGGCCACCCCGTAAAAGATCATTCAAAACAGGGCAGGCCAACGAAAGTCTGTGTCCAGGCTCCAAGGAAGGACATTCTCCCAGAGACAACTGTAAAGCTGTAACAGTGCCAGTCCAGTTTGTTACACATGTGAATAGTGAAAAACAAAAACTACTATAACTACAGTATAGGACTGTAACTGGTTACAGTGAACCGAGTAACCATAATTATGATCTCCGGAAATGTAATTCATGGATAATAAAAGATGAATGTAAACTCCAATCACTGCTTGTAACATTGCTTTTACTAGAAGCAGTAGTAGCAGTATTTCTGAAGTGGAAATAGGAACAAACACAGTAATTACACTGTCAAATATAAGGTAACTGAACTATCAACCCAAGTTGAAAGAATTACTCATTCCGCGAACCTCATCAGGAGCCCTCCTCAACAAATTCAAACTGCTTCTCCCCCAAGAACTTGGAATCCAGTCTATGGAATGCACTAACTGACCATCTAGGGGCACCATAGACAAATGAGGACTTAAAACAAAACATAACCAGAACTTATGATCCTTAATAAACATGTCAATTTTAAGTTCTACAATACTTTATCTTATAGTAATGGTTTTGCTTTGTTTCAAGATGAAACAGGGATTTTTAAATTTAATTTTGCAGACTTTTTAAAAAACATCTGTGGAATCCTCAGATTAACCTCTCAGATAGAACCTGAGATCCACACTTTGCAGGTAGGTACATATAGATTTGTCGGCATCAGTATCAGAGTAACCTACAGAAATGATACACTCTAAGACCTACCCTATGTAATCATGGGGACCATTCATTGTGTAATGAAATATCGGCAAGTAATCCATCTTAAATTCAAACACACACACACACACACACACACACACACACACACACATACTCATACATAGTTTACAAGCATAATGAGGCAGAGCACAGCTGCTGAGCACAACTGGACACAGTGGGAGCACAGTCAGGCAGATGTTACCTGTGACAGGTGCTGAGCTGCGACAGGCAGCAGCTACAGCCGCCTGCAGCTTCTTCACCTCCCTGAGAGACAGATGAACGAGTCTCTGCAGCTCAGGAGCAGAGCAGCCCAGGAGCTCTTCGGCTGATCTCACACAGGCTGTAAAATCACAGTAATGTATTAATCACACAGACCTTCCGACTCAATCATCACATAATAAACCCATAACAGCCCCTTCTTTACCCCTTTTTAAAGCATTCTTAATTCTCGGGTTGAGTTCAAGCAGCTCCCAGTCCATCGCATCTTTAATCCGTCTAAACTCATCTGTTTAACATGTTTATTGCTGAATATCCTGGAACGCTTTATTGTTTATAAACTGAGAAACTAGTTCGTGTTCTTGTTGTGAATATACATGGAACCTCCGACAAAATAAAAGTCCCCGGATGGGACTTTTTAATCAATCAAGTCGGATTTAATTATTCAGACTATTTTTATATTATAGAAACACGCAAAATCGTCGTAGTTTTCCATAAATCCAATTAACTTTATAAAGCAAGAAAAAAAAACTAAACAAAAAATCAAATTCTTAAACGCGCGCTTTACTGACGAAAACGGCACTGATAATGGTACGCGCCAAAATAGGGGGCGCGCTTATCTGTAAGTCGTTAATTTCGATTATAGAAAACTTAAAAATCTTTATTTATAAATGAAAATAAATTGATATTGTAAATTCTAATATATTTTAAAGAAAAAAATGTGACAATCTTAACAGACCGTATTTTGATCGAATAACAATAGTTGTATGTTTTTGGTTCACCCCTCTCGACGGAAATCGTTCGCCGGGTCGTCAACAGCAACCGCAGAGCCGTCGGGCTGCTGTAGCGCTGCCTGTCAGTGCTGAATGAAAACACAGACTGAAACGAGCTTAGAAACACCAACTTATATCGTGCCAAAACTCGCCAGAGATGCACAATCTAAGTGACAGACCTGCAGCACGGAAAACGTGCTTGTGAATAAGAGTCTCCTGGAAATACAGACAGAGTTTGAACTGAACTAAGTCTTTGTTTACTTCCGTGGCCGGTGAGTGGCGTATCTTCCCCATTAAACGTTAAACTAGGAGCTCTAGCTCGCTTTTAAACGCAGGGGAAAGGAGTGACAGACCTGTCTCACACTAGGTGTGAGATAAATCCTCACTTGACCGGGAGGACCTGCGTAGAAAGTGTGAAATTCACTTACGTACGAAAGCAGGTTGAGGTTGCCTGTCTACGTAAATGGCGTAGCTGGATAACAGTATATAAACAACACACACCAACCATACGACTCAATAATAAACCAGCTTAGGACACAGGAGTTTGACAGGGCTGTATATGAGTCGTATAGTGTTATAATACCTTACATGGAAGTCATTGAACGTCGTAAGGTCCGGGTGGTCGAGCGGTATAACACGCTGTTGGTTGATGGTGTTGGAAAGGCTGCAGACGTCCTGGGTTCAAACCTCGACAGTGAGATTTATCTTATGTGGTTGATGATGAGAAATATGCTAGATTGTTGTATGTAAAACAGCTCTGTAAAGGTGAATCAAATGCCACAGTGTTTGTATACTTTATTCTAACTACAAATGCGGGCACAGCCATGGCCTGGTGATTAGGGACCCGGCTTTGTGACTGGACGGTTGGTTTGAGGTCTAATTCCTGTGTGTGCACAACACAGTAGGTCAAATGAGTATTATTATTATTATTATAAATGCATTGATCAACTGTGACATCATTTCTTCTTCATCCTCAGGTCTGTGTGCATCATCAGCCCTCTCAGGATGACTTCTCGGCAGTGTCAGAACTGTGGCGGAGCAGACATCGACATCGACCAGGCCAGGGGCAGTGCTGTGTGTACGGCCTGCGGCTCTGTGCTGGAGGACAACATTATAGTGTCTGAGGTCCAGTTTGTAGAAAACAGTGGAGGAGGTGCCTCCGCCATCGGCCAGTTCGTTTCTGCAGATGGTAAGAAACGTTCAGTGTAATAATCAAAAGGCGAGTGTGTTCATCTCTGGCACTTAGTTACATGTAACCTGAAATATTTCAAGAAAATCTGAATTCCTGAGTCTCAATTATTAGACGTGTCAGAATGATGAGCTATGCAACTCTTCTGCTGCGTTACCTTCACTGGCTTCTTGTAGCTAAAGACCAGATTCTAAACCTTGATGCTGGCCTACAAAAATGGACCAGCACCTCAGTACATGATTGTAGTTGTCAAAACCCTATATGTACCAAGAGCTCTTCGATCATCAAGTACCTCAAGATGCATGGAAATAAAGCGTCCAGACTCTTTTCTGTTCTGGCACCAAAGTGGTGGGATGACCTTTCCCTGGGTGTCTGACAGCTGAATCACTTGCTGTCTTCAAACGCTGAGTGAAGACCATCTCTTTCAAGAGCATTTAAACATGAAATTGTTATAAAGATATTGAATCTGTGGGTATTAAGGTATCCAACCTGACCCTGCTTTTGGTAGCATGATTGGAATTGGGATATCTGCATTCTAGCTGCTACAATCTAACTAAGGATATTTCACTTTTGTAAGTCGCTCTGGATAAGAAAGAGCGCCTGCTGACTGCAATAAACTCATTCCCTCAAACCTGACTAGTCTCCCAGTTCCTGCTGCAGAAAAACATCCCCACAGCCTGATGCTGCCACCACCATGCTTCACTATAGGAATGGTATTGGCTAGGTGATAATCAGTGCCTGATTTCCTCCAGACATGATGCTTGGCATTCAGTCCAAAAGGATTTTTGTTTCTCATGGTCTGAGGTTCTCCTCTCTCCACAGAGTGACCATTGGGTTCTTGGTCACCTCCCTGATCAAGGCCCTCCTACCATGACGAACTCAGTTTGGTTGGGCGGCCATCTCTATGAAGAGTCCTAGTGGTTCCAAACTTATTCCATTTATGGATGATGGAGGCTGCTGTGCTGACTGGGATTTTAATTTATGTACCCTTCCCCAGAACTGTGTCTCGATACAGTCCTGTCTTGGAGGTTTACAGACAATTCCTTAGACTTCATGGCTTAGATCTACTATGTAGGAACAAGTGGAAACAAGATGCACCTGATCTCCATTTTGAGTGTCATGACAAAGGCTATGAATACTTATGTACATGTTATATTTTAATACATTTGCAACAATTACAGTTTCTTTTCTCACTTTGTCTGTGTTATCAAGAGCTAAATGATTAATGCTCTGTGTGTGACGTTTATATCCTATGATGCGACTCCTCCACAACCCTCCTTAAAATTCACTGTTAAAATCATCTTTGTGTCATCATGAATGGAAGCATTGTTACACTTTCACTGTTGGTCTGAATCATATCAGTTAAAAACTATTAAATTAAGTTTATGTAGTGGTTTAATGTGTCTGTTATAAATGTTGTATCATTGTTATTGCTTGAATAATCAGTGGCAATCAACATAATTTCTATGGCGACATCTGAATCTGATGTATATTACACATTGGAGAGGAGTAATCTGATTGGTTGTTTGTATGCGGCTTGTCTGGAATTGGAGATCTTGTCTTAATGTGGCTTGGATGGATCAGTGCATGCCAAATATCTACAGTTTAAATCACATTTTATGACCACTGTGCATTTCATCCAGCTTTCCTAATGTATCCAGATACTGTTTCAGGAGGGTTCTCTGAGACACAACATTATTAAAGTCTATAAATCCTCTGATTATTTCTGCTGTGACGTCCCAGCTTTCCATAGTTGTTCCTAATAGAGGTCTTGGAACTGTTACTTGGCTTGACCCTCCTGTTGTACCTGGTAATTGTTTATTGATCAAGTGTGCAAGTATCCTTTATACAAACACACTGTCTTTGTACGTGTGTTCTCTTGCAAGATCACTGAGTCTGAAAATGAGAAGGTAATGTACTGAATTACAGCTGATAGTAAACCACTAACTGAATGAAGCCGATACGGAATGATAGGGTTCTGCTACTTGTGCTGTTTGTTAATGCTTTGTCCTGGCACACTGACTCTGTACTTGCATTTGAGGCCATTGGCGTGGTGTGATGAAGTGAAATGCTAAAAGATTTGACTGGCCTTTCCATTATGAATGCATGATCTGGAAAAATACTAAAGTTCAGTGTCAGTGTGTGACATTAACAACATTGAACATTAGGGATACACCAATAATTCTTAGATGTGATTCTGATTTTTTTAACCATAAGCTCACACTGAGGTGTCAAATGCATGTAAAACACATGAATCATACAAGCACATATCCATTACTTTTCTATGAGATAAATACAAAATATAAAGCATTTCAATTACTCTTTAATGGGACAGAAATGGGAGGAGATCTGCATGAGCTTAAGAGAATGCTGCTCACTTCATTCTAGTTTCATTTTATGTCCAAAACCAGGGAAATAAACTTAGCTGGCCTCAGATGAATACTGTGGAATGCACTGTACAGTCGCCACAACACAACTCAGAACATAAAGTGACTGCAGTTTGCACTGGCTGTATACTGTTATTATGATGTCGCATCTCAGTGTATATTATTCTTTTCACAACAACCATATTCCTATGGAACTTCATCCAGTATCAAGATGAAATAGTCATGTACAGCTGCATGCTTGAAAACATCATAGCCTTGAGCTTTTCTGTACACAGTTAAAAAGGATAGTTCTTTAAGGGTTTTTAGTAAAGGAAATGGTTCTTTATTGAACCATAAACACCAAAAGAACCCTTTGCATGAATAAATAGTTCTATAAAGCACCAAGAAGTTCTTCATAATGATAGAAAAAACAACATTTTTTATCTTTCTATTTTTTTTATATTTTATGTAGATTGGTGTAGCTTTTACAATTTTCTCTCTGGGATTGGAAGAACCTTCCAAAAATGGAAGAACCTTCTACAGCACATAAATCCAACTACATAAATTATGAATGCATGTTTTTAAAGGATTGACCAATAAGCTTTGGTTTGGCAGGTGATGGAAACACATTACTATTTGCAACATTCAAACAAAGGCAAAATACATTGAAATTGTCCAGCAAGAAATTGGTTCTCTGGTCAGTATTGTGAAGTGTTTTGCAGTGGAGCTCGAGTTTGCTGTAAGTGTTCTCAGTGACCAGAAGAGGGCAGAGTTGTTTTGTAGTCAAACCTTGGTTCCTCACATTGGAATCCACCAGATGGGGTTGCAGCACAGCACCCGTCCAAACATGAACTCTGTGTTCCAATTGATAAAGACATGGATGCCTTTGATGTTTCCACATTATGAAATTTAAAGGTAGTCTTCAAACAGATTAGCACCTGCTGGTATTTAAAACATAATTTAATTATTGAAACAACGAATTAATGATCAGATAAAGTAATTTTAAAAAGATCAATTCAGAAGAAAAAGAACTTTGAAAGAACATGTCACACTGATCATGTGACACTGATCAGCCATAACATTAGTACCAAAGATAAGAGTCAAGAGATGGACAGTTTAGGCAGCAAATGACCAGTCAGGTCTTAAAGTTGATGTGTTAAACGAGGAAAATGGACAAGCATCAGGATGTGAGAGACTTCAGCAAGGGCCAGACCGTGATGATTAGATGACTGAGTCAGAACATGTCTAAATAATCAGACGGGTCTTGTGTTCCAGGTATACAGTGGTCAGTACCTACAAAAAGTGCTCCAAGACAGAACAGCTGGTCAACTGGTTACAGGGTCATGGTCAACTAAGGTTCACTAATGCTCATGGAGGCCCCAATACAGCTTACTGGACTTAAAGGATCTGCTGTAATGCCTTGGTGCCATATACTACAGGACATCTTCAGAGGTCTTGTGGAGTTCATGCAATGGTCAGTTCTGTTGTGGCTGCATACAGGGGACTTACATAGTATTAGGCAGGTGGTACTAATGTATTTGCTAACAGATGTCTTTATGAAGACATGCTTTGAGATATGCTCAGTGGTGTATTATTGTGTGCATACCTGACTGGTGAATCTGCCACAGGTGCACTTTTAACCAGGAAAAGAACCTTTTAAGCCTTCAAATGGGTCTGATTGTTCATGGTTTACTGCATTTAGAACCACTGCCTTTACTAAAGAACCCTTGATGAATCACTTTTAAGAATGTGGAAATATTTGCTTCTTGTCATGGCAAACCACAGTTGTGAACTCAATGTGAATTTTAATTCAGGCCTGAACGTGTTCCCCTTTCCCTGTAATGACCTGCATGTTAAGTGTTTGCCAATATTCTTGGAGTCTGCTAAAACATAATGAGCAACACCTGTTCAAATAACCCCCCAGTAGGTGAGCCTGCCTTTGGATGTGGGTTGGCTTGTATCTATAGAATGGTTGATGTGGTTTTGTGTAATATTTTGGTGCAGGTCCTGCGAAGGCACCAGTCCTGGGCAGCAGCTTTCACACAAGCCTCGGGAAGGAGTCACGTGTTCAGACACTGCAGAATGGTGAGTAATCAATCCCTTTCTTCCTCTTCTTGCCGAAGCAGATGGGAGTGACTGAAGGTTAAGCAGTAGCATGCAAAACATTTAGTCACAATTTTTGTTACGGTTAATAGTCAAGTGAGTAGAAGATAAACCAAGAGGCAAAAGTTGAAGATGAAACTTTGTCTTTAACATTTTCAGAAAGATTACAGTGTTATTGTTTTGTGCCTTTTTAGAGGAAAAGAGGAAAAGAACATCATGCCAAAGTGTGGATACCCCAAGAAATTGGAGCTGTCCTATAATTTAAACCAAGATCTCGGACCTTAATTAGGTAGTAAGGCCTATGGGTTGTTCGCAGTCAGCTTTAGGAAAGGAAAGGCCCTTTAAATCTTCATTAATGCTCTGGCACCTTGAACCTTGTCCCAGCAATCAACAATCAGCAAGCACCTGTCAAACAATCAGAAAATTAAAATGATTGATGCCCATGTCGCAGGAGAAGGCTATACACAGATAGCAAATAATTTTCAGGTATTAAGGAAATTAACAGTATCAGTTAACAGGAACAGTGGAGGTCAAGGTGCGATCTGGAAACCCAAAACATTTTCTGAAATAACTTATCAGATTGATTGAAAGACGAATCAGAATATCTGCAAAACGCCTTCAGAAAAATTTAGCGGAGTGCGTATGACATTGAAAAGCATGCATGAGGTGTCAAAGAACTGAAAGCTGTTGACAAGGAAGAATCAGGAAAGATATCCCAAGTATAAACGGGCACTTTGCAGGCCTTTTCCTGTCTTTTTTGAAAATGTAAAAGATGGAAATGCAAGTTATCTGTCTCAAAATATTAAAATAAATGTTTCATCTTTAATGCATTTTTGAAATTAGGTAATGTTTGACATGCTTAACTTTTGACTGAGGTGCCCAAACATTTGTATGCCACTGTAAGTAGTACTGACCAGTCTTTATAGAATGAAAGTCAAATACATCACATGTATTGTAATTAGGTGTTTGCAGATGAAGGGATTATGCTGGCCTGTACTGGTGCAGGGAAGAATAGTGTCCTGCAGGTACTCGTGCCTGTTCTGATGCTGAGAGAAGTTCAGTTGTTCAGTTAGGCTTTTAAGCCAGCATTGCCTGATATTACATATTAAATTTGACCTTACTGGATAATGCAAAATTGACAAACAAAAAGAGACAGAGAGAGACAGAGAGAGACAGAGAGAGACAGAGAGAGACAGAGAGAGACAGAGAGAGACAGAGAGACAGACAGAGAGACAGACAGAGAGACAGACAGAGAGAGAGCGAGAGAGAGAGAGAGAGATTAAAAAAGGCAGACCATCATATTTAATTGAATTTCAATTTGAATAGATTACTAATCCAAGCATCAACTTTAAAACAAACAAACAAAAAACATTGAGAAATACCACTTAAAATGTAATGAATATAAAATATATGGAAATAATTTTTAAATTAAATTATCAAATACCTTTTTCACAAATTCTTTTTTATTTACACTAGTATATCTATGAACCAGTTACAGACTTTTGATTGTGCAATTTATTGTCATTGCATTCTGACCAATGCTTCTCCCAACTGTCTTTTCTACAATGAGAGCTTGAAAAATGGGCTAATATTCAAGCCTGATTTAAATCGAGCATCTATTGTTTATTCTATACAATATACATATATATACAAGATATGTTTTGGAATATGTGCAAGATTTATGAAGACTTTTCTTTGAAGGAATGTTTGGTGAGGGAGGCTTACTGTTTGTAATAATCAGGAAGCTGGGCTGATACAGCAGGTGCTGAATTATGGATAAGGGAAACTTTTCATTAACTTTCAAAAGTCCTTTACTTAAGAAACTAGAGATGCCTGCTGCCTTTTGTTCCAGCTGCACTCGGGGCTCTGTCAGAGAGCCAGTGTTACTTAGCTGTGGTTACATAACCCTGCTGCCACACAGACACACGTGCCCAGGTTGCAGCGGTGCTGCCCACTAATCCGGCAGCGCGTGCCGCATGAAAACAACGCAGGGCTCTGGCAGGCTGGAGAAGTGTGAAAGAAAGCGCAAGAGGGCAGGGCAAACACACACTGGCTCCAGAATAGAGGGATTACACTCTTAAAAGCTTTCTGAGTTATTTTTGGAATCTGGAATGCTGATGCACTGTGCCGCTCCACTCTGTGGCCCTTCACCACCATGCCAGGGGAAGATGAGAGATGGATTCCACCTATTCATTTGTTTCTGTGTCTTCCGCACATCTGCTTTAGTGCTTGCAGCTGATACCTGACTCCTTCCACCAAGGACAGCTGGTTTAAAGCACATTCAGTGCTCATGTGTTGACGGTGGTTGTGTATACAATTGAGGAATTCTGGGAAGAAATGTGCTTAGTAGAGCTGCAGAGTATATCATTTGGTAACCATTAGGGATGCATACTTACTGGATACATACAATATCATGAGATATTTGCTTATATATATTTTATTTACACTGCTGGTCAAAAGGTTTAGAACCACCTATATGGGTTCTGAAACTTTTGACTGTGCACATATTATGCAGCAGAATGTTGTTAATCAAGAGATCTAATCGCAGTACAATTATTGTCTGGAATTGATTTTTTTTACTGGTTTGGAATCATCCACATCATTATGACCACCTCCTTGTTTCTACACTCACTGTTCATTTTTAGCAGCTTCACTTACCACACAGGAGCACTTTGTAATAATTAGACTGCTGTCCATTTGTTTCTCTGCATACCTTGATAGGCTTCTTTCACCCTGTTATTCAATGTTCAGGACACTGCAGGACCACCACAGAGCAGGTATTATGTTGTGGTGAGTCACACCCAACACCCAAATACTAATACCTGCTCTGTGGTGGTCTCTTCATTAACAACATGCTGCTGTATAATATACTGTATGTACATATTGGTTGTTCTAAAACTTTTGACCAGTATTAATATATCATATATTAATATATTATGTTAATGTTTATTTCCAAGTGTTCTAAAATAAATCTTCTCCATATAATTTTATGTTTTACAAATGTTAATGAATCAATATTGAAAGATAAGTACATGAATAGATATGAGATATCAGCACTACACTAGAGTTCCAATTAAGTGCATGTCTTTCAATTATTATGACACTGACCATTGCAAAATTTATAGCATCTTTACTCACCTCACAGATGAGTTTCCCTTCAGATCATTCTTTATAACACCTAAGGCTGGGCTATATATCGATATCTATATCGGTATTGGGGATATAAACACAAAGATATAGGCTGAAGTGATATTGTTTATATAAAGTTTTTAAATAGCGTTTTTTTCCAGTCTTACAGAAACCTTTTTTCATCCCCCTCGCTTTGCTCTGCCCACTTCTCTCCGTTCCTCCTCTACTCTACTCCTCTCCACTCCCTTTTACGGTCTTGTGCACACGCCATGGAGTGTGTAAGAAATGAAGATCAAATTTCAATATTTTTAAATATAGTAAAAAGACAGAAAAAGGATTTCATGGGGTGTAATGTCATTTAACGGTGTTTAACTTCCACATTTAACTCATTTGTAGCAATGAACACACACACACCCCTGGAAAGGTGGAATGGTGGCCACCTCAGCTCCTGGGAAGCAATGAAAATGAAACAGGCTTTAATCAAGGCCACCACAGCCATGAATATGAAAGGAAAGTAAGCACTGCTCTTTCACTCCATCCACCTGATTCTTCCTGCCTGATCTGGTGCTGCAGTTGCCCTCGGCTATTGGTAGTTGGGTGAATAAGTATTCACAGACATGTCATCGGATCCATATAAATTTGGTGAAATTAATGCAGGACAATCTTCAGGTGTCGTCAGGGGTTCACAGCAGAGTGGGGAACTAATGGCTCTTAACACACTTACCAAACCCAAAACAGTGAAATGACCTGGCTGTCCAGGAGTTGTCCACCCCTCAGAACAGTATAACTGCTAATCGATGTGAATATGCGCACCTGGTTTTAGAGAGTGATAAATGCAGTAATTTGCATGTGCAGATATTTTAGTACAGTAGTATGATTATATGCTGATACTGTTATGATCTTCAGAGAAGTGATTCACTGATATGGCATATTATATAAATTGAGGCCTGATATCTGATCATTTTCATGTACAACTCTGCTGATGCTTAAACCGTTACATAAATGTAGAAATGGTAAATGGATAATCCTGGAGAAGCGCTACAGAGAAATGAATTCCAAATGAATAAAATACTGATAATGTAAGCAGATATAAAAAGCCAGTATGTTCCAGCATCATCTAAACATTCTGCTCTTTCAAATTATGCTTCATTCTAAGTATGTATTTGAGTTAAATAAACCCAGTTCACTCACATGTTACCACTTGTTCTAGATATAATAAATGGACATCCTCAATAGTTAGTTTGAAGTGTCAGATGCAGATGCACATCTTTGTGCATCTGGCAAAACCAACATCCAGTATCACTGTCCATGCAAAAAAATCTTGACTTTTTTAAAATAAGGAGTGTTAGTATAAATAAATAAATGACTTACCAGATACTGGCCCATGGTTTTAAGCCCTAATTTTAATGAACTACACACATGCAGATGCACTGTGGGATTTGTGCTAGACTGATTTATTCAATGTGTCAAATGAATTACAACTTGGCCTGTATCACGAGTGTGTGAGTGAGTGGACACACTCCTAGACTGTGTGTGTGAGAGAGCGAGACGAGGTTGCAGATGGTCTCGCTCTAGGGAGTAAAACAGCTGTCTCTCTGCCCAGGGAACCTTGGGGTGTTTTTGCTCCTCTTCCCAGTCCCAGTAAAAGCCTGTCTAGATGTGTATCGTTCTCATGACATCACTGCTACTGGAAAACCAGACACCTGCATGTGAAGTCATGCTTCTGTGTGCGTTTGCCTAAACTCACAAATGTATGTGTGTGTATGTGTGTGTATGTGTGTGTATGTGTGTGTATGTGGGTGTATGTGTGTGTATGTGTGTGTGTGTGTGTGTGTGTGTGTGTGTGTGTGTCCTGTATCTAGGGAAACGGCAAATACACAGTCTGGGCAGCCAGCTGCAGCTAAACCAGCACTGCCTTGACACAGCCTTCAACTTCTTCAAGATGGTGGTGAGCAAGCACCTGACAAGAGGGCGCAAGATGACCCACGTCATAGCCGCCTGCCTCTACCTGGTCTGTCGGACAGAGGGCACACCCCGTATCCTTGCCATTTCATCTCTCAGTCAGTTCAGTGATAATGATGGAATAAAGTGAAACAGGTTTTTTTTGTTTTTTTTTGATCTAGTGTTTTTTTCTTCTTTTAAAAGCAAATAGTGTAAATATGACGAGTGTGAATGGCCTATTTAAAGTTTTATGGGACCTCCACTCTTTTTCCTAGAACCTTTGTTTATTGAGTGAGTCCCTGTAAAAAAAAAACCAAAAATACCAAATGTTTTATTGGAACAATGGAATGGAATACAATGAATACACCTCTTATGCAAAGTTGAATTGCCACCGTCCAGCTGATACATTATACTGTTCTAATGCTACTAGATCGTCAGTGTGGAATTGACTTTCAACTAAATATGTGTTCATAAGTGTGTCTGTATTTACAATCACTCTGTTTTCAGGCATTTATTTGCTAATCTCCTGTTCTAATGCTCCATTATCACTAACAGCATCAGGAAATGATTCTACTGCACATTTACAGGATCATCTTTAATGAGCTGAGAAGCCATACTGTCTGCAGCGTGTCCCATAGCGAGGCTAGAAGAATGCAGCCGTGCTGGGAGATGCCGTGAGAGCTGGGGAATGCTCCCTGCACCTCCAGGATCATGATCTTTCTGTGTGGCTCTACTGAATAAACCATGCAAAACAGCCCATCTGCTCACATTTGGAAACACATCTCTCACATGGCCGTCCTCTCTGTCATGCCGAGCAAGAGTGTGTGAAAAATGAAACAGAATAAACATATACTAATGAGGGCATATCCATATTGATGGGTACTGAATTAGGCTAATATCAACATATAATTCTGAATCTGGATTGAAGTGGAAAAAAGAAAGAAGAAGAGTGAGCATGATAACCTACTTTTGGACGATGTCATAAGTGAAGTGCATCATTATAATAGCTCATTTTTAGCCTTGGTATCAATGTTGGTATTTGCTGATGCAGTATTATTAAGACTTATTTCAGAATGAGTATCGGATACGAAAAGGTGCCTCGTCAGTTACAGTGCATCTGGAAAGTATTCACATCGCTTCACATTTTTTCCAAATTTAGTTACGTTACAGTCTAATGCCAAAATGGACTAAATATTTTTTTTCTACACACAATACCCCACCATGCCAAAGTGAGAAAAGTCTGTTTGAAATAAAATAAAAAAAAGAATTTATATTAAAAACAAAAACGCACAAATGTCTTCACAGCGGCGGCACGGTGGCCTCACTGTTGTCTCACAGCAAGAAGGACCTGGGTTCGATCCCCGGGTGGGGCGACCTGGGAAGTTTCCGTGTGGAGTTTGCATGTTCTCCCCGTGTTCGCATGGGTTTCCTCCAGGTACTCCGGTTTCCCCCACAGTCCAAAGACATGCATAATAGGTGAATTGGTGACTCTAAAGTGGCCCATAGTGTGTGTGTGTGTGAGAGCCCTAGGTTGGACTAGCGCCCTGTCTAGGGTTGTTTTCCGCCGTTGTGCTCAAAGTTGCCGGTTGAGCACCGGCTCACCTGCCCGTGACCCTATTCAGGAATAAGCGGTTCAGAAAATGGATGGATGGATGTCTTCACAGCCTTTGCCATGACTGTCAAAATTGAGCACAGGTGCATCTTATTTCCACTGATCATCCTTCAGATGTTTCTACAGCTTGATTGGACAAATGTGGTAAATTCAGTTGATTGGACATGATTTGGAAAGACACACACCTGTTTATATAAGGTCCCATAGTGGACAGTTCTTCCTAGAGCTGGTCACCCAGCCGAAATGAGTGATAGTGATAGAAGGGCCTTAGTCAGGGAGGTGACCAAGGTCACTCTGACCGAGCTCAAACATTGCTCTATGGAGAGAGGAGAACCTTCCAGAAGGACCCCAGACTGGGATGAAGGTTTATCTTCCAACGGGACAATGACCTTAAGCACTCAGCCAAAAGGACAAAGGAGTGGTTTCGGGACAACCAGATAGAACCAGATTCCAGATTTGAACTCGATTGACCATCTCTGGAGATATCTAAAAATGGCTGTGCACCGACACTCCCCGTCCAATCTGATGGCCCTTGAGAGGTTATGCAAAGAAGAATGGGAGAAACAGGTGAAGTTTTAGCATCATACTGAAAAAGACGTCAGTCTATAATTGCTCCCAAAAGTATTTCAACAAAGTATTGAGCAAAGGCTGTGAATACTTATGTACATTATATTATTGTTTCTTTTTTTTATACATTTGCAAAAAATTCAAACAAATGTTTCTCACATTGTGGGGTATTGTGTGTGGAATTTTGAGGGAAAAATGAATTTTGGAATAAGGCTGTAACATAACAAAATGTGAAAAAAGTGAAGTGCTGTGAATACTTTCCAGATACCCAGAATATTTAACTGTTATATTAGGATTTGGTCAAATCATACTGTCCATTCTGACATCAGATCATTCAAACCAATATTTGATTTTTGATGATATTTGATGGTTACCAAACTAATATATCTGTATTTTACTCATTGTACAACATTTTTAACCCTACAGACCTACATATGTTCTGTAATGGCTGTCCAGGTAGCACTACTTTTATTAGTTTTCCCAACAGTTTATGGCCGATCTGTATGTGAACATTTTCAAATATTAGCACTTATATTTTCACCCAATTTTTTTTTAATATTAATGGACAGCTATAGTACTGTACTTTTGTTCTACGTATGACTTTATAAGTATACTATTCAGGGTTACAAATAGGTGAGATGATATGAAGAAAACTTTATAGTACTGAGCCCAACCATGGCTGCAAGTGAAAAAAGCTCAACTATAAAGATACTTCATTTTGGTTGTTCATCCAAAATGACATCATTAATGGATATTTTTAAAGAATGTTTGACATTTTATAATCTGCAGTATGAAGCAGAGCTTACGTGATGATTCCCTGTCAGGAAGAACGTCATCCATTTGTTTCCTTTTAACAGTGTTCCATTTTCCATAGACAGTTCTGTTTTCTATCTCTTTTGTGAAACACCTCTTGCAGCTTTCCTCCCAAATTACACAAACATAACAACAGGCCTTTCTGTTATATTAGAGCACAATGTTACATCACATACACACTCACGCAAACCTGCACATAATACCCTTTATTCCTGTCCCACCCTGGTCCTTCAACTGTTGTTATGAGGAAGCAAGATTCTGTTTTTGATTTGTATTCACTGGGGTGTGGCTGCCTGTCCCCGAGGGTTGGGAAGGGCTCATTCAGTAGGCAGGCTAGGCTCCAACTAAGCTTCACAGCTTTAGCACAGGATTGATTATTTACTACTGTCTCTACTGGTATTACCTCTGCTACTGCTTCTTTTACTACTGCTCCCACTCTCACTAGTACTGCTAATTACTAGTTCAGTATAACAGTTCATGAATAACAATAACTGTTAATGTTAGTATAATGTCTATTACTACTATTAATGCTACTGTTCTATGACTGCTACAACTATTACTACCACTACTAATACTGCAGCTACAAATACCACTATGATTACTGCTTCTGCTGCTGCTACTTATATTACTGATAGTTTTACTACCACTACTATGAATAATACTGTTAGTTTTGCTTACTGGTAGTATTATTGTTAGTATTGTCACTACTACTGTTATTGTTGGTACTATTATGGCTTCTGTTCCTCTAACTATGATGACTGCTATTATTATGACTATTACTACAGTTACTACTACTATTAGTACTACTGATACTACTACTACTGCTACTATAACATTGATGACTATTGCTGCTACTAGTCCTGCCTCTATTATTGCTATTATCTATTTCCAGTAGATCAACAAGAATTTGTTTATAGAAAAAAAAGTAAATTTGTCAATACAGTGCTTACCTATTTCTACAGTGATCTTGTCAATGCCCAATATTCTGCTGATGCTGATACAATCATTTTATTTTAAAATATAAAAACTGGAACAAACCCACCTCGATCAGCATGACTGAGAATTGCAGTGTTAATGGTTCTTTATGGTTATAAATGCTATAAAATAAGGTTTTGTTTTAAGTAGCCCAGCATCACCTATATATTTTGCTATGGAGGTCCACAAAATGCTCAAATTAAAGCATAAAATGAAAATGAAAATCATCTGAAAAACACTGTACTTGACATTATTATTCCAAATCACCCTCTGTGTCTGTCTTGGAGTTTCCTCCATGGCTATAAGCAACACTTTCCCAAACTGGTGTATTTTAATCTTTATCAAGATCGGGACCGTAATTAAGGCCCTTAGACTGATCACCTTCACTATCTCTTGATAAGACAGGATTAGCCTTTCCCTTTCAGTGGTACTAATCTCTCCCTACTGTACTTAAAGAGCATTAGTCACCATGGAGACATGCCATGCCACAGGTGTGAGAGAATGTGCTTGTCAGGTGAGTGGTGATGGGAGACGGACAGGGTGAATCCCTTCCTTGCTGCAAGGCTCAGACTTTGCCTCAGGCTTATGGGCATGCAAAGGTGGTTTGGAAAAGATTAATCTAAATTCCTAACTAATCCAAAGTGACAATTACTGCATCAGAGTTAACGGATTTGCATTAATGACATTAATGGGTGCAGATATTAAGTGAATATGTAATGTTTTGCGCTTCTCGTCTCTGATGTATGCTGAATATTGCATGCCTCTCACTGCTCTAGCTTGGCATAACTGTCATTTCCTTATCATTCCTTAACTCACCTGCAGACATGCTCCTGGACCTGAGTGATCTCTTGCAGGTTGGCTTTTTGATGTTTTATAAAATCTTTAAATCAGTCATTTCCTACTTTTATCTTATGATTTATTAATTGAGTGATGTTTATATTCAAATATGTAACAGGCTGGTTTTGTTGCTATGCTTTTATGTGGATTCCTCTGTTTTAATTGAACTGTTCCATATGAACTGTTCTTGGCTGAATGGTTGGATATATATTCACTAGGCACTTTATTAGGAACATTGTTATAATCTTTTACATTCTATTTTATTTATTCTATTCATATTTACATGATTATGTCATGCTTTGAATCTCCTGATCTACCACATCTCAAGGGTATTCTACTGAATTCAGATCCAGTGACTGGGAAGACCTCTGAAGATGACTGAACTCATTGTCAAGTTCATGAAACCAGTTTGACACAAATTTTGCTTTGTGACATGATACATATGGCTGTTCAGATTGCAAGCCTGGCAAAAAAAAAAACCCCACATGAATTATGCTTTTTGCAAAATTTAGATTTTATGCAGATCACATGAGGTGGTTTGAGATCCAATTACCATCAGACTACAGATTCATCTCAGCCTGGATGCTCTGGCTGCTCAAATCGGATTTTATATAGTGCCTTTTACATCACTCGCATCATATGTCAGATCCAGAGTGATGGAAGTGTGGGGTGAGAGTGGCACCAGTGTGGATATGTAATTACTGTCACCTACATCGCTACCACAGCAAACCATACAGTTTGGTTTATGGTGTCTGGAGATGCAAATCCATTCTGATCACTTGCAATAACAGAGTGGACAGTCTTCTCAAAATATTTGATTTGAGAAACAAATTCTGGAATCCTAAGATGCAGGAAGTGACTATTAGAAGCCAGAGTCTGTCCATACATGCAGCCGTTGTATTCTTTGTGGAATGGGACATGGTGTTGTACTGTTGTAGCCCATCAGCCTCAAGATTTGACGTTCTGTGTTGGTTCTTCAAGGTTCTTTGTTGACCTCTTTTATTAACAAGGAATTCCTGATGGTAGAACTAACTCTTACAGGATGTTTTTTTCTTTAAAGCACAGAGACTCAACTAAAAAGATGAAATGTGTTAAAAATCCATAGAAATGAGCAGTTCCAGAAATTCTCAAACAAGCCTGTCTGGCACCAACAAGCATACCACACTCAAAATCTCTGAGATCTCTGTTTTCTTTCCATTCTAATGAATATGATCATTACCTTAAGCTGTCAAACCGTATCTTCATGATTTTATATGCTGTACTACTGCCACACAATTGGCTGATTAGATAATTGCACGAATGAGTAAGAGGAACGTGTTTGACAAGTCCTTTATGACACCACTTAAACATCTGCAATGTACTGTTTCTGCAGATTTTGGTCTGGGGCAGGGATAGGAAATCCCAGTCCTGGAGTGCCAAATTCCTGCACAGTTTGCAGATTTTCTGCTCTATTAGACCTACTAAAGCTGGCAATTAACAGGTGAGTTGACCAGAAAACCCACAAATTGTGCTGGAATCTGGAACTTCAGGGATTGGAATTGCCTACAAATGGGTATGTTTCAAAACCAAGTGCTTGGATACAAGATCCATTCATTTCCAAGGGTGTAGTGTTTTTTATGACAGTGGTCCTTTAATGAATTTTAGATATGTATGTTAATTAAACTACAAAGTACATAATTATCTTATCAGATACAACAAATTAAAAGCCTAGAGAAACCAATAAAATATAGCATGGTTAAACAGTTACAGGGGGTTAAATAGTCAACAATAACAAAGCCATATGAAAGCAGGGGGGAGGAGGATTAGTGACATGTAGCCGAGTGAAACGTTGCATGTATTATTTAACTGCACGTCTGTCTGACATTTTCATATTTAATCATTTTCAGATGTTTGCGTTTCCTAAGCGACAGGACCTTGCTGAGTATGAGGCTTTGGTCTCAGCTGGACTTTGCTGTGTAAATGAAAGCTTTCAGTTTAATTGAATACTCAGACAAGGCTACAGAGTGCTAGACATTATGCACAAAAGGGTTGAGGATGTGAATAATAAATTTTATTGACATTGTCTGGGAACTTACTGCAAATGTAGAACCAAATATTTGTTTGCCAGATCAGATTTGTGTGCACCGTACACTGCATATCCCTTAATGCTTGTGGTTCCGAGGGGAGGCATTTCGGGTCTACACAGCTGGTGTTACGCTTATTTTTACTCTCTCAGCTGTCCTGGGAGCATAGACCCTTGAACCCTGTCTGGTGCTGAAGGGATGTTAAGAGAGGGTGGGATGGAGCCAGGCTGAAATATGCTATGAATCCTTAGCAAGTGCTGCCACACCCTGCTCTGACAGCAGTCCGCCATGCTGGGCATGCCAGGCTAACTAGAGACCTGCTGCTGGTGTCTTGACCTCTGTACATTAACGTGTTGTCCAAAGTGCTCTGTACATGCCTTGCTGTTAATAGCCTGAAAGGAAAGTGCACAAACTGTGTACATTTTGATCTTAGAGTAAGAGGGTGTTTTCAGACTGGCCTTAGCAAGCCATTAGCCATGAATGGATTTTGAGAATAGTGGATTATTATACTACTACTCTGAATTGATATGCATCATGTATGTCAACAAAGTGAACTACTATACAAATGTCATCTACATGTACACTGCATTCACACTGCTGTTCAAATGGTTGAAATCACTTTTAGTAATATACTGCATGAGATTCAAATGAGTGGTGGTACAAAAGGAAGCTGTACATACATTGACCATTTACACAATTTTAAATGAAGTTGTAAAAGGTTCTACAGTGACTGTAACACTCTTACAAACAAAAGTGTTACCCTAATAAACAAGAACTCTAGTAAATGTTCAAGATCTTTTCTACAAATGTTCGTTTCATAAACAACCATTTTTGTAATAGAGATTTCTGAGTGTTTACATTAAAAGAAGGTTCTTTAAACCTTACCGATCTTCCTGTTTACACATCTCTTTTACAAACCTGATTCCCAATGGAAATGTGACATCACTCAGATCCCTTTGTAACACCAGAGTGCAGAACTAATTTGTAATTAAAAAACAATATCCAGACCTTATATTTCAGAGGAAGCAATACCAGACAATGACTTGAATGAATGAATGTGAATTAATATATTATTTAATAACCTGTTCACCAAATTCTTGTGTCTGTCTTTATTGTTTAAGCTTTTAATGTATTATAAATTATATTAATATTGCAAAAGAGGACACACATTTGAACAATAGTTTACGTAGATAGTCTACAATAAACACATTGCCTTGTTTGGATACATTTGATGATTTATCTGCAAAGATTGATGTATTAAATCTGTTTTTTCTCAGGTAAATGTTTACATCCTGGGCAAAACCTTCCTGCTGCTGGCCAGGGAGCTCTGCATCAACGCTCCTGCTGTTGGTAAAGTTATTATTTTACTTCTTCCCATGTAATCAGCTTCCCTGGTTTTATTTAGTCATGCAGATGCCAATTCCTTTCTTGAATCAGGGTGGAGGGTTGTAAAATGTACAGTCTTGATTCATGGAAAATGGGCCACCATATAGTATGTTGGCAGATACTTTATTTTTTGTTCTTTATGACTGGCCAGAATATGTCAATTTAATCTTCATTTCTGTTTTACTTCATTTCATGTAGTCACATTGTCAGTCCACATTACTGCAGATTGTTTTGCGATTCCTGTACGTCTACCACATTTTTAGTTAATGGCTGGTAATGAACTGTCCATCTGTTTCAAAGAAAATGACACAAAGGAGTTGCAGTCTAGCTTCAAGTACATAGGGGGCACTGCATCATACCTAAAGTCCATCCGGCTCTATCACTGTCTTTATAAGCCAACTTCTCTACTTTTTTTTTTGCCACAGTGAAGATAAACATGGCCTTTGTTTCTTCAATTCACATCACAATTAAGTAGCCAAATTTATATCCAAGTATGCAACTGGGAGCATCTTGGTAATAATGCACTTACTGTAATCCCCGCAAACAGACCGATTAGCAGTTTCCATGTGCTCTAATTTCATATTCAGCTGATTGTCTGTTGAAAATCTGCCACTTTACCAACATGCATCTGCTCTGCATTTACTAAGCCCTTAATTTGAATGCAAACGGCATTGCAGCAGATTCTTTGGGCTGAATTCAAACAATCTCCCCATTCAATTTCTCCAACAGTCTGGCAGGGAAAGTGGTTCCTTTATGTGGACTATGAAGATATTCCATCCATACATGACAGTCATTATCTCATTAATACGTATCAGATTCACCACGGTCAATGCAATTGTTTTTTGGTATTCATCACAATGATTTCATGCACAATACAGTCAGAGCGCAGATGTTTGTACTAGCCCTAACAAGGCAGCTGAGGTTTTTTGTGAGTACAGATATGCTAATTTGTGTCTGAGCACTGTCAGTTGGGACTGTTTTTAGTGTTGGGCAGACAGATGTTTCATTTCAGTTTTATGGCTACACTATGAACTGTATAAACACAAGTGAAACAATAAAGGAGGGTGACAACTTTGCATTTTGAGTCACAAAACTTTTATGATCTGCAGTTTAGTAAGCTGCACACTAATACAAGACATTTCATTTGTCAGTCAGCATCAAGCTGTAAACAAATTAGCCTCAGGTTATGTACAAAACACAACGCGCTAGTGGTAATAAGCCACCAGGAGTGCAATACATCTATTTCTTTGTATATATATATATATATATATATATATATATTTATATTTATATAGATCTGCATGCCGCAGCATCAATAATTAAATCAAATATACTTTTTTTTAAATAAATAAAGCAGAGGAGCATTCCTTCACTCATACTTTGTCAGAGAAGAGTCTGTTTTAGTGTAAATAGGCTTTGCCATTCAGCTGTCCTCCACTGCTACATTGAAAAGAAGGCAAGAGCCTCTTAAGACCCTGTACTTTCCCATGTGTTGATTGCATCCAAATCCAGCTGGGCAGAAAGCACTTGAGTACGGCTGTCCTCACACCTCTCATGCGTAAAAAACCAGCTCTGGGATCTGACCGCCCTGCACACCAGTGCCATTAGTACTGTCCGAAGAGCACTGGAACTGAAAGGTCACCTTCCCACACTGTACTTCTGTCATTCCCTCTTGTCCAAAGTAGCTGAGCTCATTCCCATCCAACACAGCACTTACTGTATAGAAGGCATCCTGCTCCACCTGTACCGGGTGTTCGAACCACACAGAGAAAGTGCTGCTTGAACCGTCAGAAACAAACTTAGTCAGGTTCTGGGCCAGGATCACTCCTTGGCGCTTAAGTTCAATCTTGACGCTGTACTCTGCCTTCCCACCACTAGAGCCGTACAGGCCCAGTCCAGCAATGAAGATCCGTTTGTCCACAGCAAACTGGATGCTGTCGCAGCGGCCGCGGTAGCGCCACTGGTTGCTACGGTAGGCAGAGGACTGGAAACGGTGGCAGCGCTGCGGCGTCAGTCCCTTCCTCTTAGTCAGTGGGAAGTCCAATTTGGGCTTACAGGCTGCAGTGTACCACAGAAAAACGTCATGAGTCTCTTCCAGTGTAAGCACATCAGACTGCGCTGCTCCGTCTGCAAACTCCTGCAGCGTCATGGTCGGGATGCGCACTAAATAGAGGGCCTTACCAAGCACAGCCCTCTTGTTGCGAGCCGATTGTCCCAGTCCTTGTCGTTTGCACTCGGCCACAGCCCAATCCAACACAGCCTGAAAGACCACGGCCTCCCGAGTGTTGAGAGTCTCTCGCTTCAGGATGATCTCCAAGGTCTGTAGGTCAATTTCACAGAAGCCTTCAGAGCGGAGAGCCAGCTCAGCTTGAGCATCGATAACCTCCCAGCAGCGCTGGGTGAGCTCAGGCTCTTCAAACAAGCGGCTCTGGGACAGCAGCACACAGGCATTCTTGGCCTCCAGACTGGTCTCCAAGAAGGTGACGCACGCCTTGGCCAGGGCAGGCACTATATACTTCTTGGCGGCGTACAGAGTGGCCAGCACTGTGTCCGCCTCCAGTTCAATCTCGTCACTGTACAGGTATCTAGAGGGAGAACGTTGGACATCATCATATTGCTTTCTCTTTAACCTCATCCAAAGTGTAAAAACAGGCATTTCATTAATTGCTAATAAAACAGGAAATTACATAGGAGAGTTTAGATCAAAAGCTTACTTCAATAGGATTAAAAAAGCAGCAGGCTCCACGTCAGGAATATGAATCTCTGAGTCGCCCTCAGCAAGATCCCCGTAAAACATGGCACCAAACACAGAACTCCCCACTGCCAATACATACTGAAAGAACAAACAGAGAAACGCACTGGATGAAAGATCCCGGACAGTGACAGTAACCCTGCGGGCTACACCAGGTTCCCAGTATGCTGCACTCACCTTATGTGCTGGGACTTTTTGGGACTCGCCTGGGGGACCCACAATGAAATGAACATCAGCCATGAGTTCGTTATTGAACATCAAAGCATTCCTGAGAGGGAAAAAAAGAGATTATAACTTTGACGTATGTCCACAATGGCAGCGCAGACACAGAGTACGTGTAAATATGCGTTCACCTTTCTCGCAGTGTTGGATGCGTAGCCTGCCAGGTGGCGGTCTCAACGTTGTTGTTGTTGATGTTCTGCTGAGTGGTGGTGGATGTTGGGGTGGTCACCGTTTGGGTCACCTGAACAATGTTCTTCTTGCTGGTGGCAGTAACTGCTGGACTGTTGCTGTTTGGCAGATTGGTATTTATGCTGGCAGGGTATAATTCTGCAGCCATTTTCTTCTTCAAGGACAAAGTCACGATCTCATAGCATGCTGGCAGCTTGCCGGGCTCCTTCCCACTCTTTCTAGTCCTTTTTAGGGTCTCTGGAAGCAGAAGGAAAAATGTCAGAAACTTCATGATCCGGCCATACAGGCAATCTGGAGGCATCAGCAAATAAATCCACTAGTGTGATGGGCAGGAGTGAAGGGCAGGTGCCCCCTCGTAATGGGATGCGTCCTGTTTTCAGAGAAGCTCGTGCCTGTGCGATCACATCACGCTGATGTCTACAGAGCAACACAGGAACCTGCGTTCAGACGGTTCTTTTTCCTCTTTCTCATCGCATCACGTGCTCGACCACGGACGCAGCCTCTGCTCTGCCGCTCTGTGAGTCCACAACAAGCTGAACTCACCGGTGCGCAGCTCTCTCAGTCCCTCTCGCAGCTCCGCTACTTCAGACGCTCGTTTTGTGGGGCTAGAGGACACGCCCAGCCTGGCGCCGACCAATCAGATCGACGGACGCGCTATATGCTAGAAGTGGTGAGGCCCCGCCCACCATCCAAAGCACCGCCCATCACATATAGGCCCTAGACGCTCGTTTTGTGGGGCCGAAGGACACGCCCAGGCTCACGCCGACCAATCAGATCGACGGACGCCCTGTACACCAGACCCCGCCCACTACTGAGAGTCCCCGCCCACCCTCGCCATAATATGCCCGAACACCCAAAGCGGCGTTTAAACCCCTGCGGGAGGAAAATAAACACCTCCACGAAATAAACGTAAAACACGATCAAACACAAGTAACATTCCGGTCATTACCGCACGTACCCGAACACCGGACCAGCCCGCTGCAGCCGGCCGTCGGGAATTCAGTCCAACGCAGCAAAAACCGCCGAGAAGTTACTTTTAAACCGACCGTTAGCAGAACCGGCCCGAACCGGGCTGCCGGACAGCCCGTCTCCACACCAACGAGCACTTTACCGCCGCGCGGCCGCCCAGCTCGGATTAAATCCCGTCTTTCGTGCTGTTTGTCGTTCTTTACCGTATTAACCGCAGCCAAACCGCGCAACGTCCGCCTGCTACTCGAGCCCGGTTCCCGTCCTCCACCGCCCCACAGCCGGCCAGCAGTGCCTGCAAACGCCGCCGTTCCGCCGTAAACACCCGCGGAGATGGAGCAGCCGCCCGGTACCTCACCGAGCAAGACGCGGGCAGGGTCGCTCTGCGGACGCTCGCTCGCAGCCAGAAGCCATGTTCAATCCTCAGCCTGAGAGAGAGAGAGAGAGAGAGAGAGAGAGAGAGAGAGAGAAAAAAAGAGGGGGCTGGGCTTCCGTCCTGCTCCCAACAGAGGGCCCCGGCGTTCCGAACGGATCATTCCGAGGATTTATCCGCGGATGGACTCGGTTAAGAGGCTTAAGCTTCATACAAACCTAGACAAGCGTATTTTACAGACCCTACAGTGTCCCCCTGATTCCACACTACACACTGAACACTGCCACCAAACACACCACAGCAACTACACATTACTTTTACCAGGTGAACAGTATAGTAGAACAGAAATAGAACAGAATACTACTGTACTGCGGATCTTCCTAGTATACTACTCAAAAGTCTCATTAGTACTCATTTTGTGCATGCATACTATGTACTGGAATACCTTGGTATAATAAAATTTCACTGTACTACATACTCAACTCTAATAGAACCCTGCTCACTGGAACAGAGTATAATCCTCTACTACATGCCTTACTAAAGTAAATACTACTCTCTGAAACGCTCTGTAATTTTAGAATTGGGTTTATTTTAGTTTTCAGCTATTTTGAATTGTTTATATACTGGCAGGATATTGTATAATGCATCTGCAGTGATTGTGTGCAGTGGAACAGTCCATCCTTTAATGCAAAGCACTGAAAGAGAGCAAGACGACGTCTTTAAACCCAGCTCTCACAGCTTTGACTGGAAACTGGAGTTTTACTTTGCAAAGTAAACTGTATTTGGGTTCATTGTGGTTTTGCTGGAAGCCACTAATGTAACTGATCTCTGCATTGTGTTCTTGTGCTCAAACAGGAATCACTGCATTTGTTAGAATAGAATACTGCTATAATGCATGTCCCGCAGCCGCACTGTGCGGGCAAGGACTTGCCGTTTTCTAGGCTTCGTGTGTCAGGATTGTAGTAATGTGTGTATGGGATACACTTATCATACAAAGTGCTAGACTTGTTATTGTGTGATGATTTATCTGTAAGGAATCCAGCTCACTCGTTTCTAACTGGATTCAATCCTAGTTGAAATGCCAAAGAAGCTACCAGTGCATTTTTACTGCTCCGACACTGCATGCAGACTCCGGCTGATCAGTGAGTGGGGTGGGGCTGAGGATGTCACTGGTGGGTGGGGATGTCTGCTCTCTTTCTTTGCCCACACAATGTGAGATAATGTGGGATAATACTGATATATACATAAATTACAAAAATAATAAAGGACATTCAGTTTCTTTTTATTTGGACCACTGTCAACTATTATGAAGATTTGTTTCTTATAGATATTCTTGTCAATACAATCATTACAAATATCTTATTATCCTTGCACAGTTCTTTCAGCCCAAATACACTCTGGATGATGCATTTCTAATAGGATTTTTGAATAGGATTTTCTAAATTTTTGAAAAAACATGGTACAGATTTGTACCAATATTTCAATTCTGTTAATATTTACATCTCAAATTTGGGTAGCGTAGTATCTGCTGAAAGAACATTATATGGCTTGTGTGCTTTCATCCTATAAAAATATATCTAAAATTTGGTTGAATAAAAGTACATCACACTATAAAAACATCCAACAAAATTAGCCTATGGTTCTAAAGGTTAATGTTCCCAAGTTCAGCCGTATAACTCCTCTGTTATGTTCTCTTCACTGGCTAAAGTAAAATACTGCTCTCTGAAATACTCTGAAATGTTTAGTTTGGATTTCAACAGTATACTGGCAGGATATTTTATAATTATGTTAAGCCTTCTGCAAATTAGTTTTATTATAACTCCAATCTCAATACTGTGCAGCTTTCTTAGGATCTATAAAGCTTCTTATTTAAACTTGCAAAAATATCAGCATCATCATGGTTTATTATATGTGTCTGTCCCAAAAATGGTCTTTTGTTATTGAATAAAGTGTTAATTAGAAGCATTTGATCATTTACCTCAGAATGGTTGTGCATATTTACTATATATAAATATAATTTAAATGTATTACCAGGAAAGAATATAATTCAGCATATATGTTCTCAAGGCTTACGTGCAGCTGTGATTAGGGAATGTTCGGCACAAAGCTTCAGGGATTCCCTTTGAGTGGTTTTAACACTAAATCTCCAGAAAGAAATTTTTTGTGTCGTTTTGAGTGTTGTTGCTTTCTGTTCAGTTGAAGTTTTGTGCAATCCTGACTGTTAGAGACCCTCCTGCCTCCCAGCATTCATTCATCACCTTTTCTAATCAGCGTTTGACAGCCACACAGTCTCGCAAATCACACAAACTCAATCGCCCATGTGAAATAGAGGCTAGATCAATTCCTATTTTAGTGTAGTACAGAATGTCACATACGGAAATTTAATTTTCCCAAAATGACTGCTTCCTGTTTCACAGATGGCACAGAAAGATCAGCTCCTTCACAGTTCGTTTCGGTGTATAAATGTTATAATTTAGAATAAATTTGACTGAATGACTCAAGTGACAGAAGAGGTCCTTTGGGATTTTTGGGTCCCTCAATCACAGGTGGAGACTAGCAGCAGTACGGCTAAGATAGGATTGAGGCAAACCCGTTCTGTGAGCTGAACTCATTTCCCTGTTATTAGGACATCCGTGATGTGTACTTTAGTGGGGCAGAGGAATGAGTTTACCCAAGGACTTTGAAGTAGGTGGAAGGGAGGGATATTTGCTCCCTAGGCCAAGCCACTTTGAGAGCTCCCTATAGAAAGGCAATGCACCAGATTCACCCTAATGTCAAGGAGAGCCCTAAAGAAGTCAGTTCCATTTAAACCCTGCAATAGGGTACACATTAAGTGCCCCCTTCTTTGGTTAGACTGGTTGTTCAACACAGCAGTCTTTGCTAATTAACTGGTTTTGTTTGAACATTGTACCTTCTGAAAGGTGCACTGTGGGTCAAACATTTGGAAATGACACTAACTTTGTAAAAAAATCAACATGATTTTTTAAATATTTAACAGACAATATGTTAACACTGACAAAATGAGTTAATATATTAGTTAAATATTTGCAACAACAGTATAAATAATTATAATAATAATATCCATCTGATGCTGAAACTTGATTGTCTTGATTACAAGCTTTTGGTTTAGAATTAGAAATTCCAAAACAATAGATGACACCTTCTCCGTTGCAGTCTAAAGTTCGATTTCCCAGCCAGGCAAACACACCACACTACACCATTCATAGTTCTTTAGTAAGACTCCCGATGCTACCTCACCTACCGGTGTATTATGTCAATTCAAATATCAGTTGCTCTGCAGAAGAGAATCAGCCAAATGCAGAAAATGTAAATAAGTGTGTGGTCAATGTAAAAAGGTAAAATACATGGAAAACATTTCTTATATATTACAGTAGAGGTAGAGTACAGCACTGCAAATCAAAGGAACAATATTGAAGAAAATATACAGCTTTATTATCCAAACTGTTTTCATAAATATATCTTTGGTGTCCCTCTGTTGCAGCACAACACAGTTTGGATGTCATCAGTGAACAATATATGCACAATATAACATTAATCATTCCATGCTGTGAATTATTGAGAATGATTCCCACTGATGGCAGTGGGAATAAAATATTTTTCTTAGTTAAGGGCATCCTAAATCATTGTCAAGAAAGTAGTAGGTATTTGTGAAGGGGCTGTATCAGGTCATACATTATGTGAAAAGGCTTCCTGTGTACCAGCAGCCCTACACAACTCATCTGTCTGCCTGTGCTGCCTACCCCACAACCCTGCTCCCTGGAGAGCTACCTTCCTGCAGGTTTCAACTCCAACACACCTCATTCAGCCAGTCTAGAACTTCTGAAGGCATGGACTGGTTGAACCAGGTGGGGTGGATTAGGGTTAAATCTGAAGAAGTTAGCTCACCAGGAGCTATACATTTGCCAGTCATTGTTTGAAAACTTGCAAATTTCCCTTTTCTATAGCAGTTTTTGGAGAAATGTTTTTGATCAAACTAAATGGCATTTAATATGCTGTTATTTGATAGAAACATTGTTTAATATTTCAGTAAAAAATTATGTGTAAATGTTCATTTGTAAATATTTAAAGTTACATTAGGTAGGCAGCACTCTGTATATCTGTTTTGATGATGTGTTCTTTGTCTACAGATCCATGTCTATACATTCCACGTTTTGCCCACATGTTGGAGTTTGGAGAAAAGACCCATGAGGTGTCCATGACTGCCCTGAGGCTACTACAGAGAATGAAGAGAGACTGGATGCACACAGGACGCAGGCCATCTGGACTGTGTGGTGCAGGTACTGAACTTTTCCAGTAAGACAAATATGAAATGTGACGTTTTTAAACCTTTGTATTCTGTTCACGTCAAAATACCCTCTTAAATTTGAAGACATTATTTGTCAAGTGGTGTAGAAATATTTTTTTTCATGCTTTTCTGGAACAATATGTTCCCTATATTTGTAGAATCAACTTTGATTTGTTGAACCACTATTGATTCAAGCCCTGGCACAGCTCTTTTTTGTTTTTTTGTTTTTTTTCAAAGGCAATTAGCAGCTATTATTCATAAATAATTAAGATAATGAAAAAGTATATTAGGTGTGAGTATCCATGAGCACTAGATCCATTGTTAAGTAGAGCACAGACACACATAAAAAATGTCCAGTATCTGATCATATTGATGTGAGGGACTTGTGTGTTGAAGTCAATAAATCCAGTGAATCTTAAAATTGACCATTTTATTGGCCAAACAATTATCAGTTGGCCCCAGGTTTCAGCACTGATGGCAATACTATCATGTTAATCCTGTCACAGGGATGTTCCACATTTCTTGAATTTCTTTCATATAAAAGATCATTATTCTGAGCTTCCCTGAGGAAGGGCTGTCTGAGTGCTGCTCCTCTCTGCTTGAAAGATGATACAGTTTTCATGACATGTTGTTGAAGTGCATTCACCAAACCATGAAGTGAACCTTACTAGGCTTAAAGTTTGATATGGGAACTGGAAGAGAGTTGCAGCGTTGCATAACAAGCCTGAACTCTGAGCGCTGCACATTCAGTTCTGCTACTCAGACCTCTTTGCCCTCCGTCTGAAGCCCAGCATTTAAGCCCCCGTAATCTGCCGTCAGCAAGATGCCTTCGCTTTAGAATAGCATGCAAACTTCCTCAGTTTTGCTCTCTTGCTTTCCCTCCCTCACTCTCTGTCTCATTTTCCCTCCTACATCCACCACGGCAATGTCTGAATAATTAATAATTCATTCAATCATTAATCATTCACAGTGTTCAGGGGAAGGCGATAAGTTTAGATGGAGGTTCTCAGCTCTAAGCTGATCATTTGGAGAAGTTTAGATCAAATTCAGAAAGGAATGCAGAATGCTCTGCTGTATTCCAGTCTGGGAAGCTCCTAACACTTTTCCATCCTCCTATGGAGATTCCCATTGTAATGGTGAAGAAAGTTTGTTCAGTCTCACAAAAGAACCGAGCCAAGTGGATCTAAGCTTCTGGCCTATTCATTGAGTTTTGTATGTTGTAGTGTTGCCTAAATACAGGTGAGGCGGTTGTGTGGACTAAGCAATATTGCTGGCAGTAGAATGGAGAAAGCATGTTGCATCTTTTTGTTGTGTCTTGTATTGTAGGACTGTACACTAGTTGGTAAACATTACGGCCTGATTGTATGTGCTGTGTTTATCAAGCCTATAAGCAGTGTTTTCTGATTGCTTTATTGAGAGGCCACGCAAAGGTGCCAGTGCCTACAGGTAGATTTTTCTCATTACCATGTGTAAATAGAGAGCCTGTTGAGGTTATGCCTAATGTAATTATAAAATATAGCAAATGGATTACATCTCAATCTTTCAGCTCTGTTGGTGGCGGCGCGCATGCACGAGTTCCGTCGCACTGTGAAGGAAGTAATACGCGTGGTGAAGGTGTGTGAGGCCACTCTGAGGAAAAGGTAGGTGTCTGATCATCTTGGTTGAGTGTATACTGTGGCTTATCTCCTCTTACATTGCCTTTTTATGTATCATGCTATCAGAAATCAGACTTGGATGTGAGGGTTGTTGATATTTGTACTTGCTGCCCTGTATTCATCTTTTTTGGAGTAGCTTCTTGACCCTATTTCGTATTTTCATTTCTTATCGATTGTAAACATGGACTTTTCCCTTCAGAAATGTCCTTGAGGCTTGCTAGGATCCTGTGAAAGAAAAGCATGAATCACAAATCATCCTGTTGAACAACTATATTGACATATGCAAGGAATGCTCTCGACTCTCTTGCCAAATGAAACACTGACTGTAAAGGAACAGAAAAATATGATAAGAAAAGGCTTTTCACGAATCCTGTGCATGGTCTGTGGGCCATAACTGGTAAGTGCATGACTGTAGATTGGGGTTAATTATATGCTAAATGAGTGAGGAATTAATGAACATTATCATAAAGGTTAATGTGCATAAATACAGTCATAATTGATGTCAGTATGGTCAGATTGGTGACCATATGCCTGGCCCACGATTATAAAATCCTAACTGATGTTCAGAGAGACCCTACACACAGTGACAGATTTGCGGTCCTTAGTCATACTTCAGTCATCACAGCCCCCACACTCAAGATTTAACCAGAATAAAACAACACTCTCTTTCAGATTATGCTCAAGAAGAAGTCCAGACCAGCCTGGGACGTAGAGAAACAAAACAAATCTCAAGAGCAAAAATGAACTTAAATTAACCCTTTAAAAGTCACACTAAGGAATTCATTATGAAAAAAATATTTATTATTTTAAATGGTCTTCCTCATTTAGGAACATTCCAGATCTGCAAATCAACTGATTCTACAACTAATTCTACACATGATCAAAGAAGTACTACAGACTGTATTACAGTATTACTGTTATATAACAGTTATGTCTACGCTTTAAATTACAACCTCATATACAAGGTACAGTAAATGTATAGCTGTGACAATAGCTATTCAATGCAGTGTTTTTCTTTTTTTAAATTAAACTCAGCTATGATGGCTAAGGCAGAAATAATGAGCATTACTAAAAGTATCTTATTATTTAGACCTAAATGGCTTTAAAATATATGCCAGTCTGACTGTAAATCTCATACTATTCGATCAACAAGGGAAATGGTGATTGTATCTTATGTAGTGTTAAGTGCAGACCTAATGTTAGCCTCCAATTAAGTTTACCTCAGCTGGGAATCTCAAACATGTGGTCACACATGTTTTTGGAGCATTGCAAGAGATGCATTTTATTGCTATGTTTCTACCGTTCAGCAAAAATGTAAAGGTTGTAAATCATGAAAATATTTTTTTTCATACCTGAAATGTCTATGCAGCTTGAAACAAATGCCTAAAGAGCCATGCTATGCACGCACACCTTTTTCTCAACTTTGACATAAATTATTTTACAACCAAAGTTGATATAACCCCCTACAAATGTTATATCTATCTGTAATCTATCTATCTTAATTTCTAAATTGTATTACTACATAGTACTATTTACAGCTTATGTATACATTTAATAATGCAGAGTTGGCCTGTAATTTCCACATCAGTGCATCTGTAATTTTTCCAACATGGATGAAAATAAGGATGAAAATAAATATTTTGTTGGTATTTAGTATGTTGTATGGGGACGATTACATTTTGGCACTAAGATAACAGCAGTTCCATTTGGGGTGCTAGTAGAAATCAGAATTATAATAGCATCGGAATTGCTCATTGATTATTGGTCTTTCATATGAGACAGTTGCTGTTTTTCCCACATTATGGGATGGGATGAGTCCTGAGCATTGAAAACAAACAACCTCACAACTATCCCAATTATCCTGTAGTGTGGGCTTGGAGATATTTATCCACAACTTCTTCTCAGGCTGACTGAATTTGAAGACACACCCACCAGTCACCTTACTATTGATGAGTTCATGCGAGTGGACCTGGAGGCGGAGTGTGATCCTCCTTCTTTCATTGCCGGTCAGAAGAAGCTAAAGATGCAGCAGGTTGGTGCTGTAATAGAATCAATACATTGTCCATACACAGCAAGTAAAGATGTGTACAGCAATATTCTTTGGTTAACCTTAATGTTATATAGACAGATGAGTTGCTGCCATGTTGCATTGTCTTGTGTTGTATCCTGGAAGGTTTCTGTCTTGTTCAATTTTTCAGCTGTCCTCCTAATAAAGAATTCTCTCGTTCATTTCAGCTGGAGCAAGAGCTGGCCAAGAAGCTTGATGAATATCAAGGTTAGTTTGGCCGACTGAAATAAGGGTATTGATTTACGTCTTGATGCTTGAGTGTCCGCTGAAGCTGTACTTTTAGTATTCAGCCTGTCAAGGCCTTCATCAGTGTCTGTCGGTTGCATTTTTGTGGTTGAACAAGCACTGGGATACTGAATCAGTTTAAGATTGATCACACTGGGTTCACATGAAACAATTTCATGGCATCCTTATTGAAATCTGTGTCCATGAATAACAATATGACATGCCATGTGCATACTGAGTGTTGCCTTTAGAGAATTTGACTGAAAAAGTACAGCGTTTTTCACTTTTTCTAAGACATTTCCGATGAAATACTCCTGATTTGCTTCTCTCTGTCAGAAATGCTTTTGTTTTTACTCTTAAACCTCTTACATTGTATTCAGGTATTATTGGTGTGAAAATTGGATTTTATTACTTCCCTGCAGGGCTTGGCAGCAAATCGATATTTATATGTATATTTGTATATAAACAGAGTGCAGTATGGGCTAAGACAATATTGTTTATCAAGTTTTAAGAGATTTTCTTCTTTGCTCTGCACCCTGCTCTCAACTTCGTCTCTAGTCTGCCCCCTCTGCCCTTAGACTTGTTCTCACACACACACACACACACACACACACACACACACACACACACACACACACACACACACACACACCATGGAGGGCACATAAGAGAGAGCTTTTGCATGAAGATGACTTTGTGTGTTTAAAGAAGAAACAATAACAAAGGATTTTATGCGGTGTCCGTTTTTTCACATTGTATTTTTCACATCATACAATGCACCATATATCACCATTCAGCTAAAAAATATCAGGATATGATTATTTGTATACATTTAGGAATTTATCCTGCATTCTTGAGGATTTCTTTATTAGCAGTAAACTCCCAACGATCCCCAATATGCAGTATGGATTATCACCCTTGCAGTCTTTCTTATAGTTTTATTGTAATCTGAATAATCTAGAACCAAACACTACACCATTGTAGCTCAGGACAAAAACATCATGAGCCTTGCATGTATTTTTCAGGTGTGTTTTGCTGAAACCAGTATGTTGCACACAGCGCCTAAAAATACCAGCATGCTTGTACTCACTATTATAGTACACTTTAATTTGGCTGGGTGATATGGACCAAAAATCATATCATATCGTATCCATATTGCCATATGTTATAGTGGCAATATACAATATGTTATGCAATATATGATGTGTAAAATACAGTGTGTAAAAATTAGGGCACCCCATGAAATTCTTTCTAAAACTATATATTAACATATTGTAGAATTTCTGTGTAATTCTCCTTGGACACAGGAACATCTTTGGCATTGTGCTCTCCATTCTGTGAACTGGAAAGGATATAGACTGTTAGTGGCAGTGCCCTCTATAAGTACCAGTGTGTTTGTTTGTGTCCTCGTAGGCGAGATCAGCTCATATCGGGATGAGATCGAGACAGAGCTGGAAAACAGTAGGCCCAAACTGAAAGGGATTTATGCCGCCTACACTAAAGAAGGTACAGTACACAACAAGAAAGCCTGTGTGCGGGCGTGTTTGTATGGTTTTGGTATATTTCTCTATAAGCGTTTGTTCTATTTGTATTAGAGTGTGTAGAAACACAGAAGGTGCAGTGTGCTTTTAATGGGAGATGTTTGACCATTTTTGGTACATTTTGTTAGCCAGTATAGAACTTAAGCCAGTTAAACCAGTATAAATATACTGGCCATTTTTTTGGACACATTTAAAAGACTGGAGGTCATTTTATTCAGTTAACAGATTGTGTTGGTCATCCTCTAGTCCAGTGATTTTAGTGGTCTTCTGCTCTAACACTACTTTCAGCCCAGGAAACTAGCTTGTTAATTAGCTGATTAGCTGGATTAGGTGTGTTGGGAGCAGGGTAATACTAACATGTGTTGTGAGGGGGGTCTTCCAGGACAAGGATTAGGAACCATTGCTCTAATTCTTCATTAATGGTGACATTCTGACCATAGGACCACTGTTGGCTGGTTATTTTTGAATACTTTAAGAGTAGTCACACCGTTCTTACCAGCACACTAATTTACCCCTCCCAAGTCAGTGCTGTGCAGGAGTGGTCCACCACCCTGCAAAGGGCATGTATATGGAAGGTGGTGCTGATAGGTACTGACAAGGGAAACTAATAAACAGTGCTTTTAAATAAACCATTCATTTGAAGGTAACATTTAACATCCTCTGTTAGACACTTGTGATGACAGTCTGTCTCCGACCTCGGACCTTGCTGGAGAGGAAGACCTGGAGGATGAAGAGATAGAGGCTGCAGCCCATCACCTCAGTCAGGATTTCATCAGCCATATGCTTCCTGGTCTAGGGCATGGTCCTCAGGGTGGGATAGAGGCACAGGAGCAGGGTGAAGAGTCTGCTGGACCTTCCAGCAGCTCCACACATGTGCCCCTTTCTGCCCTGTTGGGACCCCTGCCAAGTGCTGCCAGCTTAGGCCTTACAGACTCTGTCCACCATTGCGTAACAGAAGACGGAGAAGATGGTGAGTAGATGAAATATGTTCTGAACATGTTTGTTAAAACTTTAATATATCTTATGGCCTAATTAATAAAAACATATTTGCTCATAATAGAATTTATTATTTGTACATATAGTTTATAATACATGTTGTTTGAATCATTAACTAGTTACCACTAATCATTAATTAGTAACCTGTATTAGAAGTTTGGGCAGTGGGCCAGTAGGCCAATGACAAAACTACCATTCATATACATGAAGTTGCTTATTGTGTACATGCTGGTGGTTCTTTGTAGAACTTTGTATAACATTTATGCTTAGAATGTAGCAAGAGAGTCAATGATGTACACATATTCACATGTTATTAATTGTTAACAATTATTAAAAGTAAAATGGCAACTTTGCAATGAAATAGAAAAACACCTTGAAAGATCAAGTCATTTTGGAGCATTTAGATAAAATACAACGTAGAAAACACAAGAAAGTTTTTACATGTAAATGATGAAATGTAGACACAAATGGTGTAATATAGACATGTAAACAAGTATTATAGAATTACTGATAAAGTATCTAAAAATATATATAGTTTATTTTTATGACACTGTGTAGATATTTAATAGTAGTGTTTATTAATGCGGTTCATACCATTTCTATCATTATTACCTGTCATTAACATTCTATTAGATAGTGGTTACCTGGCTGTTTATTTGTATCTATTATTTATGGTTTACCTGCACTGACTTACAAAGACAACGAGCAGTAACTACACCCACAAAGAAAATGAGAAAAACAGCTTCTGTTTTCTTCCACTGAAATGCATAAATAAGTAATGCTACTGATATGGCCTCGTGCATGGCTGCAGTATCACTTATTATATATACCTTCATCACCTTTAGCTAGACAGCATACATTTGAATGTGTTTTTCTCAGGCTCATTGTTGCAGTATTTACAGCGCTGTGTGCATACTGATTGTATTGGTATGTTTTTGTTGTGGAGCTGTTTGTCTAGTGTTCTCGGACTGGGCAAAAATAGTTTTGGCTAAAGGCTGCAGGTGCTAATGGCACACATTTGATTACAAAGAAAAACAGAGAAAATACAGCTTCACCAGCTCTCTGGAAATGGTCTATTGTTTTGCCACAGTTCACAAAACAGAAACCCCTGGAACCATCACAGATCATTTGCCTGCATTAAATAGTGGGAACTAGTGTCTCCCTTTAGTTTTATAAACTGTTGCCTGCAGTCTGTGTTTTCCTGAAGTTTAGACATTTACTATTAATATATATATTTATATTTCAAGAATTAAGCCTGGGTGTTACAGCTGCTGTAGTTTACCCTGTACTATTAATTATTTTATTTAAACTATTTTATTAGTTTGTGCATCATCACTGAAGTGTAGTACCCTCAAGAGTCCTTGTATTTTACATGGTGCTTTACCTTTCATTCACTGTGGCCATAATTTCAAACATTTTAAGTGGTCTTTGTTTTATTAAACAAACGGAGTTCATTTTAAAGCCCCTCACAGTGTGGGAAAGTCAGATGTAAAGGGAGAAGGAATTAGCTTCACAGCCTAATCAATACACCCTCTACTGCACTGAGAGATGCAGAATCACAGCCGTGCAATCCTGTCTAGACTTTTTTGGAAATGTTGTTTTTCTCTCCTGTTGTTTGCAGTGTGTACTCATTCTTCATTATAGGATTATATTTAAGTATAGTGTAGGACTTGTTGGTGTTGAGGAGAGTCTGCTAGCTAAGCACACGCACAGAGCAATTAAAAAGGAATTTGTTGAGTGAATTTGAGTGAAATGAGGCCTTAAGTCCTCATAGATACAGTGCCACAAACCTTCTGGTGTACATCATGGAATTTAGAATATATTATCTGTGTTCACAGAGTTGTTCTTTGTCTTGAAATGGCTTGGAGGATTAAGTTTCAGAAACGTTGATGGAACTTTTAATCTGGAGGGAAGTATTAACCCTTTTGTAAATGCCACAGCGGTGTCTGAAAAATGCTATCATCTACCTATTGCATTGCTTAATCCCACTTTGAAGATGCTCAGAAAGAGCAGCTTTAGCTCTGTATTTTATTGGTTTCCAGTAAACGCATAATTTAGGAAAATATATTGCACGTCTTTCCTGCCAGTATTGCCATATATTGTCTTAAAAAGTGTTTTTATGTTTAGACCTGGAAAAAGGGAAAAGAAGGGAAAACATTTTTACAGAGAAAAGGTTGAGTGAGTAAGTCCAAGGTTTATCACACCATATTAATCCCACGTTTTGCACCTGCTGTTGTAGCTGGCTCATAGTTGACCTGAGAAATCAATAGATAAGCAGCAGTATTTCATTAGGATCATATGTGTCAGCAGTACGCTAATATCCACAACACATTAGTTAGTATCGATACTCAGAACATCAATGGCATCGATCGAGACTTAGTTAGGGCTGTAATTAAAGGCAAGATCCAGTGAAAGAACATTCAGCTTGAGTTAATGTGCTTTTGAGAGGTAATACGAAAGACACTAATGGTGTCTTTGCTAACACCAAAAAACCCACCATCAGCAGGCATGTCCAGCTTCAGACCACCTAAGCCAGCACCTGCTGGCTGCTCGAATTCAGGCTATTCCCTTTTGCACTTTGACCCTGACCTCTGCCCTGTCATTGACCTGGGTTTAGTTAGTGACACTTTGGTTTGGTTCCTATGGCTAGCAGTGGCAGCTTATCAGAACACAGTATTCACCATTGAGAATGTGGGGACACCTACATCTTTGACATTTTTAGGACCAATTTTGGTTTCTTGGCTGTTTGCAGTACTTTAACATATTAAACTTTAACAGCATTAGACTAATATAGACAAACGTATTGGGACACCTGCTAAATCATTGTTTCTTCCAAAGTCAAGGACATTAAGCAGAGTTTACGCTGTCTCTACTGATCATGACAAAAGTATTGGATAGAGCACAATTGTTCCACAGTTCCACAGTCCAATGCTGGGGTTTGTTATATCCATCAGGACCACACCTGACATTGGGTATGGTGCTAATAGGTTCCTGCTTATCTGCTCCAGAGTCCTATGCTAGTGGAAGTTCTTCTCTACAGCTGACTAGACAAGCTGTGTGTGTGGTGGGTGTGTGTGTGTGTGTGTGTGTGTGTGTGTGTGTGTGTGTGTGTGTGTGTGTGTGCATTTGCACATCTGTGTCAGCAATCGGTGCAATATAGCTGAAAATAGTGATGTCCACAAATGTTTGAAAATACAGTGTATCAGAAGGCATCACCTAAATCTTTCATGTTTGGGATCTGAAGATCTTTAAAATATGCTGGTAGTTTAGAAAAGTATGTTGCTTGTCTAAGTGCCAATTCCTACCAAGGAATGTTTGCAGAATATACCCAAAGTATGAGTAAACAGATGTAGCCCATATACCACATTTTTATGGCGATTATGTGGCTTTTCCTCAGATAAACAAGTTTTGAAAGTGTTCCATAGGTGGTTAATAGGTTGTTGTTAGGTGGTTGCTTGGTGGCTGTTATGGTTGCTATGATGTTTTTAGGTGATTGCATTGGTATTCCTGATGGTTGCTGTGGTGCTGCCAGGTCTCTGCTAGACAGTTGTGTGGTAAGTTTGGCTCTTTTTGGGGGGAAAAAGTCTTTTATTGTGGAGGGGACAAAATGAATAAATGGCAATAAATAAGAAGAACGAGAGCTGATTTTTGATCAGAATGGTGAAAATGAAAAAGTCTCAAATTATAAGAATGTTTCATAAGATATAACAGACATTTTGGAATTGTGGGTGTTGAGTCCTGCTGGAAAAGGAAATGGGCATCTCCATAAAGTTTGAAACAAGGTCACTGGCTTCTTGACAGTTTTGTTAAACATTTAAATGACTTGACTATCGTGTTTAAAGGTAAATCTTTTTCCTGCTACTATATCTGTTTAATCTTTACTGTATAACTATTTGTACACATTTTAATTGTATTTAATTTATGTTATTTTGGTGCTTGGACCATAAGCTAATAGAGGAGTAAGGAGCAGTAGTAGAAACTGGCTGCAGTGTCGCAGTGGATGAGTGTGAATGACCATGGGGAGTTCTCCCCACTGGTTGGGAGCTGCGTGTGTGTGTTTGAAATTATTTTAGGACACTTCAGCTTGCTGCAGCTCTACCGCAGCACAGGGTGCAATCTGTAATCCAGTATGTAGGTAGCCTCTACTTATCTTTAGCTCAGGCTCTCCTCTGTATCTCAGCTCAGCTGCTCGTCGTCTTTAGGGTAAAATATTCCCGCAGTGATTGCTGCAGCCACAGTTCTTTCTCACTCACTTTCTTCTGACTTAGTTTTGACTGCTGCCTCACAGAGGTACAGAGGTTTCCTCATAAACCAGGTTTCCCTGCCTTTGGCTCCTTTGCATTTCTGGTGATGATAATAACCATTGGATGGGTTACTGAAAAAAACAGGCGTCATAATATTCCGACCTTGTATACTGTTTAATGTTAGTGCTTTTGAAAGATGGGAATGGAGTATCCCAGATCTTGTGAGGTATTGTTTGATACACCATCACAGACTGCTGAAACTTCACACTGGGCTTCAGACACCTTCAGGCATTTGAGTGGAGATTCTAGCATTCTTGAATTCCAAATTAAATGCAAAATTGACATTAATCTGAAAAGAGGACTTTGGAGCACAGAGCAACAGTCCAATTCTTTCTCTCCTTAGCTCACGTAAAAGGGTTCTGATGTTGTCTCTTGATTTTAGGAATGCTGAAGTTACAGATCCTTTCCTGGAGATGTCTATGCATGGTGACTCTTAATGCACTAACAACTGCCTCAGTTCCTGACAGTGCTGTCAAGGCTGTGGTCATCCCTGATGTTCCTGCATCTTTTCCCCCCACATTCTCCCCTTTGAGTGAAGTTTACAAGATCATGCTTTAATACATCACTCTGAGAACAATCTATGCAGCAATTATCTTCTGGCAGTGTCGGTGATCGTCTTCTGGACAACTGTCAGGTCAGCAGTCTTCCCCGTGATTGTTATTGCGTCTGCTAAACTAGATACTGTGTTTATATTGTTTGACTAGTAATTTACTACTAATTAACTTCAAATAAAATATAATTATTTCCATTCCAATCCAAAAGCAAAACAATTTTTAATAATAAAAAAATATGACAGTTTACCTTTTTGAATTAAATTATGAAAAAATAACATTTCATGATATACATTTTTGAGATGCACTAATATGAAAGCATATGATTTGAAAAGGATTGTCCAGGATTGCATATAACACTATATCAGTGCTGCCGAGCCTTTTTGGCTTTTTCACATTTTACATCATTTGAATCTGGCACATTACATTGTGTTACAATTTCTTGATGAATGGATCAATAGAAATGTTAAATTGACTGGAATAAAATAGATTTACGTTGACTTCCATTCAAAGTTAAGAAGGTATTTTTGAGCATGTGACTGTGAACATTTCAAAAGAAGACCAAGTGACTCTAAACTTGTAATGGACACTGTTGTTCTCCCAGTGCAGGAAGGAGTGCTGAGGGATGTGCAAGAGATTTTATTGGGTTCGTCACAGGGCATCCGTGGGCTGCTGTTATTCCCTGTCATCACTGTCCTTTGTGCTGGGGGATGGGGAGGTGGGGGGCTGGGGTGGCTGATGACTCTGCAGTATTGAAAGCCTCTTACAGCCTCCTGTAAACACGGCTTTATTGCTCTCTCCTCCACAAGAATAAATCCACCTACTTGCAATAATAACAACAAAATGCACAGCAGACTGCAAAATCTCAGCACTTGTGAGCGCCTGTAAAATGCTGTGTGTGTGCACGATATTGAGGAGGTGCACGAGATGGGGGAAAGAATATGTGCTTGCAGCATGCGTGAATGACAATTGTAAAAAGAGAGCAAGAATGAGAGACTGTCGTATTGTGGTAGAGATGGGAGCGAGTGGAAGTGTTAGACAGACAAAGATTGAAGAGAGTGTGTGTGAGCTGGGGAAGTGAGAAAGGGAATGTGCTGGTGTGGGTGAGAGAGGGTGATAGAGTGAGCAGCAGTGTGGTGTGTATGTGTGAGGTCTAGCAGATGTATCGCTTACTCTGACAGGCTGCCAGTACTGAGGTGTCTCTCTCCTGGTTTCGTTCCCTCTTCCTCGGTAGGCTGTTTTGGCCTGACTTCTCCTTGGCTATTTCAATCTCCATCGCCTTCAGTACCCTGGCAGACAAATCTCTTCCTCTCTTTTCCCTCCTCCTTTCACATTTTACCACAGCCGCAGTGAGGAACGAGAGAGTCTTGATTCCACGACCTTCTTTTTCTTGCCATGTCTATTTAAAGCAGCCCCATTTCTGACTGGCAGGCCACTTTTAGCCCAGAAACGGGTTGTAAGTAGTTCACGGTTATGTAATCAAAATAGATTTTTTTCAAGCACAGCACTTGAACACTTTAAAATATGAATGCTTTCTGATGGGGGATAAAAAGGGCATCAGGTCCATTATCACGTACATTCAGAACCGACCACACCCCAACCCCCCAGAGAGGCAGCTAGTGGGTTAGCTGTGTGGTAATGCATTAAAATAAAGCACCGCTTTTTCATAGCTCTTTCTCAAGATGCTGGTTTGCTGTGGTTCCTTGAACCTTGCTTGAACCTTGCCATTTGGAAGTCATCAGTGACTGATATGGCAAGAAGGGGCTTCCTGGAAGGCAGAAGCTTACTTGCATGCTCTCCTGTGTCAGTTAGACTCCTGACAATGATGCAGTTTTGATGCTGCTAAAGTTCATGAAATTGGACAAGTCAAGGTATTCGGCATGTGTAATCCTGAGAAGCTTACAACTTTCACATCATTTTGGTTGATCTGTTTATCAGTTTGGCGTGTATCAGCAACATACTCAAAAAGATATGGTTGCTATGGTGATTTTGGAGTTGACTTTCGAATCCAAATTTTCACTGGTTTCAATTTGTCATTTATTGTATCAGTTAGAGGTGGACTATATTTTATTGGTGGCCTGATGTCACTGTTGTTATAATATGCCCTTTTCAAGCACATGTTGGGTAAAGTTAGTACTTTATGGTTTTAAGCATAATTTGACTTCCTGTCACTGTTTTAACTGGGCAACAGTGGAATAAAATGGCCAGCAACTAGGCACATTTAACATTCAGTAAGGGTGCATGCACCCTAAATTTGAAACTAATCCAGGAGATTGCTGGTTTGATTCCTTGTGATGACATACCCATCCGTAACCAGGAGCCCCAAGGAACAGAATTCGCCTCGCTCTTGCTATGTGTTTGGATAGCCTTCCCTATAACATGGACATCTGTTAGCTGATGTAACAGAACGGTCAGTTGTCAATTGTTATTCATCATTCAGCTAGCTGGCGTCACCCATTGAGCATTCATTTGATAGAATCCTTAGTAGTGGCTGAACATGGGAAATTACTGAATAATGGAGAACAATTGGGGAAGATGTACTAAAAAAGGGAACTACTTTGTTTTCCAAATTACACTGACAGGCAGTTTGCAAGTTTTGTGAGGAAAAATAGTATTACTATTGAAAGGAAGCACTATATATTTATTTCCTAATTAACAATCCCATAATAAAGTCATATGAAATCACAGTAGCCATCAAGCATTAGCAATGGTTTATGATGTTTAGTCAAGGTAGTTACTTCTTTATTTCTTAATTTTTTTGATTGAGCTACAAATTACAGTTAACAGAGCAAACGAGACTTAATGACTAACAAACTGACTGTAATCATGCACAGAGACAAAATGTGCCAGCAGTAATAAGAGCAGAATTCCTGATTATACATGTGTTAGGTGACACAATAAAATAAATGTGGAGAAGAAAAAACAACGAAAAGCACGACAAACGCATCGAAAAAGTTTCACATGATGTTGATTTTATCATGTCGTGATACCATGATAACAGCAAAAACAGTGATGGATTGAAAATAGATAGAGAAATACACACCTAAACACATCCCTGTCTACAAATACACCCATTTAGAATTTAAAATACATAACAATAAAATAAAACTAAATACAGGCATGATAAATGTCAGTGAACCACAAATAGCTCCTCCAATGAGATTGATTAGAAGAGCATAAGGCATCCAAATATACTTAATTTTTTTCCTCCTAATATTCACTTATAATGTTTGTTTTGTTTTAATACTTAATCATCTCATTTCTATGACCTCTTTATCCCCTTGAGTAAAACAAACTGTTACCATTAAGGAGCAAGTGATTGGTTGAGGAAGGATGGAAGGTGTGATATTTGATGCTTGTGGTAGAACTTTCACTAAAGCTTTCATGGACTGAATAGGAATTTATATTTAATGTATTGTTTTTGTGACATCACAAAAAACATGAAATGTGCTAGTTTGCAGTTTAGTTTCCATGCCTGGACTTTCTGGATTGAGGGAGTTTAGTAATTTATGTACTACATCAAACTCTCATTTAAAAAATGAAGGAAGCTTGAGTTTCTGTGATTTGGACCCTTTAATGTAGATGTCAAACAAAAGTATAATTTTAAGATTATTATATTATTGTTATGCATGCTTATTATTCAGATGGTTTATGGAGACATCAGAAGATCCATTGAAATATTAGGGAAGTCAGTGGAGAGCATTTTGTGAAAATGTTAGTTTTGAATTCCGTGTGAAGCACAAGTGTGTTTTGAGATTTTTACAAATGTAGCCGGCTTAACTTCACATATTCAAAACTGTGTCTCTTTGCTGATGTTCTGCATGTCATGCACAGCCGCAGTGCTCTGAAGCTCCTGTGTCGGACAGGCCCCAGAAAACAGCAGCGTTGCGCAGCTCCCTCCTCCCAGCAGTGATGCTTCTGCTGAGTGAGCCTGAATCTGTGCTCCCTCCCTCTCTGCCTCACCAGGACGGATGCTATCCCCTGCCAAAAGGCTATGCTACTGCTGCTCGTGCCTATGTGGGTAAAATATAGATCTAATAGCTGCTGTGAGCTCAGACAGGCTGTGTGTGATTCAGAATGATAGGCCCATGGCCTGAGGTAAGATGAGAGAAAGAGCGAGAGAGAACGGAGGAGGACGAATGGAGAATATGTGTTGTTGCGGATGACAGCCGAGCACAGTGGACCTTCTGTGGATGACGTTTAACATGAGGTGGAAAAAAAGAAAAACGCAGGGCTTAACCTTTCAGGCGAAAGTTGATGGAAATGTTTGAAGAGAACAGAAGATACTAAGGGATTGTGGGCTCTGAAGATGTATCCTCCTCCAGGCTCCATACAGAATACTGATGTCAGGAAGAAGCGGCTTGGTTTGAAAGCCCATTTCACATATGATTGAATCAGAAGTACTGCAAGTACTGGAATACAAAGTTAACTTGAAATGTACCGTCGAATGCTTGTAAGACATATTTGATACATCAGCTGATTGAGGGGGCAGGAGGGGATGGTTCATAAATTCTTGCCAGTTTCCACAATTTCACTCATCATTAATTTTTAACAGCTACTGAGTTTGCATAGAGCTGGGTAGGAGATGTGCCCACTAAGCTTTTTCCCCCCCAGCCGACACAAGCTTGTTAGTTTTTAGCAGCAAAGGGTGACAGACATGCACTTGAAGAGGGCTAATTGACACATTTGAGGATGGGCTTGCCAGAGGTATCTGCCACAGTGGGTTCTAGGTTGTGAAAATGCAGCAGCAGTGTAAATACTTCATCACAGTTGCGAGCTCTGTTTGGATTACTGTGGTTTAGTTGGAACATGTTTGTGTGTCTGTACGGATGCATCATTCTGTGTCTGTGTAGTGTTGTTGCCCTTTACCCAAAGGACGAATACTAATGAATGGTGTATCCGACTCTCATAGTGTGCACACATTATTACACCAGCTGGCCGTAATTTTATGTTGAATGTATGTTGTAACTTTGGGTAACAAAAATATCTGGGTCATTACGTCTAATGCCAATGTCAATTTTATGTGGAATACTGTTGACAGCTGGCATTGACACTTATTGGTTTTAAGTTGTGAACCCTTTATGCTCCATGACTTTTATGATACCCTTAGGATTACTCGTCATTGGCTACATACAAAGGAATACAAACTAGCTGAATTGTTCCTACTTTAAAACAATGGGAGGATAACAGTTCATTTTGGTGACCAAAAAAAATCAACATCTTGAATCTTTGTGAACCATTTTCTATTTTCCTGCATAAATTTACCTAAAAGTTCATCAGATTTTCACTCTAGTTCTTACAGACCACCTTGTTGTTGAATGACCCGAAGCAAGCACTTAATGTGACGAAAACCATCTACATGACAGAGTTGAAGCTGTTTTGTATGCAGGAATGGGCTAAGATTCCTCTAAACCAATGTGTTGAACTAATCAACTGTTACCAGCCTCAACAGATACTCAACTTTGATTTCCAGCCAACGTTCAACATCCGTCAAGCCAATGTTGAGTTTTAACATCAACCTGATTTTCTTTTTCAAATAACATGCCTGCTGTGTCCAGTTGCATATTATATACTGTCTCATCTTTCTTTTTAGCTCTGCAGCACAAACAGTGGGAGCAGGTGGTGAGGTTGGAAAGTATTCTGGGAGGTTATGGGGCTTGTTTTCTCCTTTTAAATTCCCTCAAACCTCCTTTAATTAAAAAAAAAAAAAATCAGTTTTGATTTACCTCCCTCTACTGTAGTTTAAACTTACTTACCAAGCAGAGCTTTAGCCATGTTTTTCCAAAGCAGCGTTTACCTCTTTACTTTTTACTCTTTTTCTTTTACAATGTTTGGTGAGCAGTGTAATTTGTATTTTTCATCAGCAGTGATTACCCTAAATGAATTGAGCATGTTTTCAGTGTTCGCTCATCTCTATGGCATTTCACTGTGCCGCATCAAACCCATCTATTTATTTGCATAATGATTCACATGACTCATTATGTAATTTGGATTATGCTCACTCAAGTGCACAGTCATATTATGAGGCTCGTTCCTCCTTAAAACATGCTGACTGCTCAGCATTCAAATTCCAGTTCTGTGTCAGCTATGAGATGCTGTTTACTAGCTTTTAATGTACTTGCATGCCCCACAACATTAAATTAAAGCCAGACTTCTCAAACTAAATTACACAGCCATGAGCCTGACTCAGTCCCTTCAAATGTGTGTTGTAGTGGTGGGGACTGCTTTATGATACACCCGCACTAATTCCATTCCTATTTCCCGCTGACATCCCCTTCACTCTGTTGAACTCCTTCAGTGTATCTTGTAATGTGTCTTGTATCTGCCTCATACATATGTAATATGAATGCTTATTTGTTGAAGGAAATGTGGGGCTTGATAAGTCTTAGAATTGAACTCTCATGTTTTAAACACTTGTCGAGGACGTCACCTAAACATAGAGAACATTATATATAATTAATCGAACTAAATTTCATAGATGTTTTTTTTTTTTGTTGGAATGTAGGTTGTAACATCGGATGACAATAATCCAGGGTCATTATAACATCTAATACCAATGTAAATTTGAAGTTGAATACTGTCGATAGCTGACAGAAAACAGGAGCCAGTCATAGTTTTAGGAATTTAAGGGCTTAAATATGCAAAACCTACATGTCCCACATCTCCTGTGCCAAAGACATGTTGCCGTTGAATATACACTTTTAGTCATGAGATCCAACAAAATTCAGCATCTACTTTGGTGCTTGAAACTTTGTGAACTCTTTTCTATATTTCTCATAAATGTGACCTAACACGTCATCTGATTTTCACACTAGTCCTTATAGACCACCTTGTTGTGGATGGACCTGAAGCAAGCAGTTCATGTGAGGAAAACAACCAACATAGAAAAAAATAAAATGACCTAAAATGGTCATTTAACATTACCTGAAATTATATATTTTCTAGAGGTTCATACAGTCATGTCCATAAGTATTTGACCATTCAATTTGTTTGTAATTTTAAAGATCTAACCGAAGTGAGGAATTTAACTATAACTATTTTTTGCACACAGCTCACATTAGGCACTTTTTACACGAGAGTAATTTGACAGTTGACTCTGTTCCTTCATTATTCCATGACAAATTAATTAGATAAAAATTAGATTGTAGTTCATTCAAAGTGCTGAATTTGCATTTGATAGCTGTTCATGGAAACTCTTAATATTAAGTCCTAAGAGGTGATGATGCAACTGAGGGAAACCATCATTAGGATAAGGGGGGGGAAATTCTTATCGCTCAAAAATCAGAGAGATAGAAGAAATTATTATATAAATGTAATGTGGCACATTTATAAAAGAAATGTCACACCCTGCCAAACTCAGCAACACCTGAAAGACCATGGAAGCCCACTACAATATCTGAAGAGCAGAGTTCTTTCCATGGGCAAGAAAACCTTCATTTACTAAAGTCAAAAGTCTATAATCAAAAAACACCTTTCTGAATGTAAATTCAGAAATATATCCGGTTTATTAATATAAAAAAACACAACACTCAAGAACAGAAGGAACAAATTAGACTAGAAAGAGAAGCAGATTATCATCTAGAAAACCTCCTTAAAAGCCTTCACAGGACTGGATGAAGATTCTCAACCAAGAACAACCTGAGTATGGAGAAGGAAAGGTAGGGTTCATGGTCCGAAACATACCACATCATCTGTCAAACATGGTGGAGGCACCGTTGTGGCATGTGTGACTGCCAGTGGAACTGGGTCACTGGTGTTAATTAATGATATATCTGCTGATATTAGAAGCAGAATGAATTTTGAAGCGCATAGAGCTGTTAGACACTTCTGCTCAGATTTAGTGAAATGTTGCATCATTTAGCTCTGAGTTACTTTAAAACTCTGCCGTGAATTCACTTCATGCTTGACATGCATATAGTGGTACCAGATCTGAAGGTGCAATGATTTTGTTTTTAGCATCGTCATTATTAGCTTCTAAGGGTGTGTTTTTACTTGGATTTCAGTTCTCTTGGTGCAGACCAAGCAGGAACATGATACAATGTTACCTTTGAGTCCTTTTTGCTTTGTGTTTATACTGATATATTTGCAGTTGAACCAAAATGGCAAAGAAGATAAGTATGACAGAAGACAGGCTGTGGGCTGAAGAAGGTGGGTAGTATCTCTCACTGGGAGAAGCAGAACTTGGGTGGATCGCTGACTGCTTGTAGAAGTGGGCAGGAATACATGCACTGCAAGTGAACAGCAGAGAAGAATTGTCACATCTAAACTCTGAGTCCTTAAACTTAGCTTATTAAATCACATCACCTTGATATCAGTGTTAAATCACATTTGCAATTTATGCTGTAATACAATACATTAGGTATTGTAGGATTTCTTTATACACTGAAGACAGATTGGAGGAATTGTCCAAACAAGAGCTCAAGACCTGCAGATCCCAACAGTCGGACTTCTAGAGTGAAGTCAATTCTTTATGCAGCCTAAAACCATTATTTGAAATTGGATTGAGCTTAAAAAAATAGTCGATACTTGATCCACTGAAACATACCTGAACCCAATTCTAGTCCACTGGATCGGGGACATCCCTATTTGTTCTACATTAAATATGAGTTGATGTATCTGCATCAGCAGATATGTATATGAAAAATACCTGGCCACAGTTCCCTTATCGTTGCAAACCTAGTAGTAACTTTTCACTTAAAAAATCTGTTTAAATCAGGTTCTTTTGTGCTTTAAATACAAATAAAATATGTTTAATTTCAAGGACCGTTCTGTATTAGGGCTGGAAGTTACAGGGCTCCAGTGAGACAGCTTGTTATGGACCTCTGGATGACCCTCGCTGGGTGTCAATGGAAAAAACTGGCGGTCAAGGTGGGTGATGTCATCACAGTGACCCTGCTCATCTTCTCCGCTGGAGGACTCCGCCAATATGCTGCAGAGCAGAAACCTAATCGTGCATTGATGTAACCCCCCTCCATCCCCCACCTCCCCTCACTACAGCGGCCGGCTGTGCTATTGCTCTGAGGAGCAGCAGTGATTTGCTCCACTGGGTTTGATATGTGACAGCCACTGTAGGCTGCTCACGAACAAGCCCCATCACGTACACTGCTATGCCCATGTCAGGCCATGCCTGCCTGGACGAGCACGCTATCGTTGCCTTGGAGGAGAGACCCAGCTAAGGATTTGGCTTGCACTGATACCCAATACAATCCTCAGGTGTTGCTAGGGAATGGTAAGAGAGGCACAACACAGATTGGGTTGGAGTGGGATGAGTAATTGGCTTGGTGGAAAAAATACAGTTGAAATGATTGATGGTATTGACTTGTGAGATGAATCGTGAGAAGATGTTGTCTATAATGTTGTGTTGAAATGCCATCATCTTGTATCAGCACACTGATAACTGTTCAATTGTGTTTTTACTTGTTCCACAGAACATTTTGTTATTTTGATTGAGAACCAGATATAATGGTAATGTGAATTATGGTCTTATAACTAGAACCCTGCATTTCCTGAAGAATGGTTGCACAGCAAGAGTGGTTCCCAGTGGATGCTATTGTGTCAAAGGTGGCTGCTGGGTGTTTTTTGTGGGGTTGCTAGGGCACTGCTATGGTATTCAAGGTGCATGCTATGATGTTGCCAACTGGTTGCTATGGTGCCACCAGGTGGTCACTGTGGTATTCCAGGGGGTTCCTTTGGTGTTGCTAAGTGGTTACTAGGGGGCTGCAATAGTATCCCAGGTGGTTGCTATGAAGTTGCTATCTGGTTACTATGGTGTTACTCAGTGGGCTCCAGGTGGTTGCTATGGTATTGCTAGGGAGTGTGGATTTGTATGACTATGAATTACAGCTTCTATGCAAATGTCCATTCAGTTTTTGTGTTATGATAGTACATTTCTATTCTAACGCTGGATGTCTTTTTTGTCATGCCATTCTCTCTCTTAACACAGTCTGAATCTGAAGTGTCTCACACCCCACAGGAGCAAGAAGGGGGAATCTAAGATGGCTGACAGATTGTGACCCAATTTCTCTCCTTATCTTGCATGTAAAATCAGCTCTTCTCCTGATCCGCTTGCTTCTTCTGGTCGCCCCCCATCCTTGTTTATGAGCTCTGCCTGCCTTCCCCTTGTTGTTGCTGTTTTTTTTCCTCTGTTGTGTGTGTGTGTGTGTGTTTGTTTTTGTGTATCTCGACACATGTGATGTCGTCCATGGTGAAGGCATGGATCAGTTTGGCTAATGAACATCTGCGGAGGTCCTGATCTGTGGAGGCTTGTCTTAATTCACAGCAATATCGAGAGCCGGCCCCCTCAGCGCTCCTCTCTCAGCTCTTAATTATCTGGGAAGAAGGCTTTTATGTCACAAAAGACTCTGCTTTTGAAGTCCCAGGAATCGAGCTCCAATACATACAGAGGCATCGCAGCTATTTCAGAAAGTTGAATACGCTCTGCCTGAATGCGTCACCCTGTGCTGCTCTGCAGCTTTGCTGATGGATTTGAATCCTTAATTTAATCACTGTGAAGTGTTAGTCATGCATCAATCAGTTTGTCTTTGTGCGGTATAGTGTTAACCCGTTACAATTGGAGTTCATTAACAAAAGTTAATAAAGGCTTAAAATATATTTAGCCTCATTATTAGTGATGTTTGCAATGCTTGATTTCACTCATGCCTGTATTTTCCATTGTTTCACGGTCCTATTCTGACTGATTCAGATCCCTAGGCCAATTACTGCATGTTTACGTGTACGCTTGGTATCTGTGTGCATTTTAATTTCTATTTAGATGTCTCTCTTCATGCTGGTCTCATTGAAATTAATATATTCCTCTCAGCCTTTGTTAACTCTTGCTAAATATGTTTACGTGGTATTTATCAGGGATTTTCACATGAACCCCTGAATCATCAGGTGACACTATTAACAGAATACAGAATAACATTTGTAGTTTGTCCAGTACACTCTTAACGGTGCTACAAATGGTTCTTTAAGCAGTGCCATTTGAGAACTGTTTTCAGTTCCATAAAGAACGGTTGTTGTGAAAGATATATTTTCATTTATTTTTATTTAGCCTTTATTTAACCAGGTTGATCCCGTTGAGACACAATGATCTCTTTCTCAAGGGAAGCCTGGCCAAGACAGCAGCCTAAAACATCAGTTACAACATTTAACAACAATTCACAAATATATGTGTGAAGAACTCACTCACTCCTTTGCAAAAGAAGTTCAGTACTTTACTCTCTCTGTAATAACAATGTGATAATGGCCATATATATATATATATATATATATATATATATATATATGTGTGTGTGTGTGTGTGTGTGTGTGTGTGTGTGTGTGTCTTGCAATTGGTTGAAATATATTTTGAAATAAAACAGTATATTTGAAATTTTATCTCACATTTAAAGAAGTACATGCCCACATATTTCTTTTCTTCATGGGTTTACATTTTCTGGTTTTAGGTTTTCACTTCGGATGTTTGTCCATGCTTGCTGTACAGTATCCACATTACAATATGAAAATAGACCAGTCGATCTTTGTTCTCTTAGCCGTGTTTACTAGTTCAGCTGTGTTCTGATACTCTTTGTACTGTGCTGAGTGATGTGCACTGGGTGTGGGTTAGTGGTGTAAAACGTATTTACTCTGCTTCCCCAAGAGGCTCGTTAGTTATACACATTTTACTGCAGCTTTGGATGAGTTTGAATGTGGAGTGAAATCCAACTCAGCACATATGAACCCTCAGAACCTTTCCGCAATGTTTGTTTCAGGTCGGACGCTGCACACGCTGCCCCAGACGAAAAAGGTTTCTGTTTGGTCTCGCATTGGATTACAAGTTACAAATGTCTTTAACCTTTGGCAGTGAATCCACTTGCATGCTTTGTCGGCAGTGGCTGCAGCTGTTGTGGGGGGACTATTTCCGATTTCACACTTGATCCAAAATTTGGTACTGATTGATTGGAGATGAACTGGTTCTCAGTAGTACTGATATAGTTCTTTTGCCGTAAAAGCTCCAGCTTTGGTTCCCAACCCTACTCAAAGAACCCTTCATAGCACCTTTATTTTTAATTGTGTGTGTGATGTGAACATGTGTATTAATGCAGCTGAAAGACAATTCAAAGTCAATTTAGTAGAATATTTAAGGAATACACTAAATCCTTTTACTTGCCCCTAAGCCTATTACTGGCAATTACACAACAAAGAGATTACTTGCATTATTGACAGCAATCCACTACAGTGGTATTGCTCCTCACTGAAATGGAATTCCAATTATCATTGAATTCTGCGGCTGCTTCTCTGTGTACGGGGCTCTCTCCAGCCTCCAGTCAAGCAGGGAGATTATCTTCTGTTTCATTTAGAAATGAAGCGCTGGGCTGCATTACCTGCCCGCTGGTGTGGTGGGGTGATAATCGTTGAATCACGCCCCAGGGCGTTTGCTGCCTGACTGGGAAGGCTCACCCAGAAAAGAAGATAATCAACCTTTCCCAGCTTCCCATAAATGCCATCTGTCAACTGTCCAGCCACACCTTTCACTAATGCTTATTGAGTTTTTTGTGTGTTTGAAGTCAGAGCCTGTTTCAAAGAAGCAGAGCTAATCTTGATGTTTCTTCCCTTTGTTAATTTCTCTTTCTCTGTCCGCAGACAGCAACTCCAATAGTGGTGAGCTTGATCTGGAAGGCATTGATGAGGATGAGATCGAAAAGGTCTGCCATTAATGGTCTTAATGTGGAATTTCATATTTTCTCATGCCACTTGTATCCCTAAGCTCTTACAGCTTGTTAGGCAGTAATGTGAAGTAAAAAAAAAATTCCCAGCCTGAATCTTCCATCCCTTATTAGCTCACATTAGAATACAATTTGAGATATTACATTCTGGCTGTGTTGCATTAGCCCCTTATCAACACCACTCTCCTCTCTGCAGTACATTTTAAATGAGAAGGAGGTGCAAGCCAAGACAGAGCTGTGGATGAAGCAGAATGAGGAGTATCTAAGGGAACAGAAAGGTAAGAGAACACGATCGGCTTAGCAGATTCATTAACTCGCAGCTCAGCTCAGCTCTCGCAGAACGGATGACTCTCATTCCAGCTGGTGTGTGGCCCACAAGGAGCACAGCTAAAATGAAATAAGGCTTAATTAAGAAAGAGGTTTTGATGGTTTATAAAAATCTAACTTGGTAAAAAGTGGGTCGCTTCCTGAGCTTTCATCTTCAGATTAGTGGGTCTGAAATATCAGTGAGCAATATGACGATATTTTGTTGAAATTGTGATTTCGATTTTGTGGTTTGTGATTATGATAAAAAAAATTCAACTTAAAAAAAACAATGAGCAACTGCACGTTCCATTTTTAAGAATCTGCCCCTACTGATTCTTTACTGATATACATTCTGATAAATATTGTTTATTGTGAAAACATCTATATTTTGCCACATCACCCACCTAGATGTTTAACTTTTTAAAATATTCAAATGTGGAAAAAACTTCACAAAGTCCAGCAGTGCTCAGTTTCTTGTAGTTTCTTATAAATTTGGTTATAATCTGATTGCATGTCAAAATGACATGTATTGTGCCATTTATATTCAGCAAAATGGTGTATTTTCTTGGTTTATTACCTTTTACACTGAACTGAACTGCTTTATTCAGAATTCTCTAAACTTGATGTTCTCTTTGTAGAAAAAGAGGAAAGGATAGCTAAGGAGAAGGAGCAGGGCATCTATAAGGAGAAGGCAAGTGAATGTGTGTGTGTGTGTGTGTGTGTGTGTGTGACACTGGTCAGCAGAGATACTGGCCAGACACAGTGCAGCTGCTGCATACTTTCCATTGTAACTGGCCCACTCCTCTGGTTGACTCACAGGGCTGCTTGTGCTTAACCTGTCTGCTCTGACTTCTGCACTGCAGCTCCCAGCCAGGTCGGTTTATCCGCCAGACCTCTAATGAGGTGCAGAGAACCTGATCCTGATAGCAGATACAGTAGCCTGCTGCCGTGCAGGGATTTGTTCCACTCGGGCGCGTAACAAACTTGGCCTTTGAAGACCACTCATGATCATATAGGCTGAATTGCTTTTACAGGCTACTAATGGGGTTCTGTGATCTTACTGTTGAGAGCTTTCAGACGTACATCGTTGTGTGGAAGCACAGAGTTTTAAAATGAAGTGAAGGTTAAAAACAGACTTGACGGTTTTTAAGATGTCACGAAAATCAACACATCACAAATACCCAGCTATTCAGACTACACCAGTTTAGCATGGCATTTCATGTTGATGGTGTAAGGAATATTGTAGCCTGGACTGCTTCCTAAATAAGACGAATACAACACAGATCATGTTGGAATATCAGCATAGAACTGTATACAATACCTAAAACAGCTCTCTTAATTATAAACAACCAATTAGAAGTGATTCAGATATATCAGCTAAATTATACAACAGTATCGTTAACTCACAGGAGTGTCTACAATGTAAAGCCATTACTAAAGTATATACACATTAAGTATTTGTCACTACAGCTCCCTCTGTTCTCAGCACGTCTAATTCTTTGCCTTTGTGGCTCTGCAGCCCAAGAAGCCATCCAAGAGGCGAGAGCCCATTCGAGCCAGCACTGCTGGAGAGGCCATAGAGAAGATGCTCGAGCAGAAGAAGATTTCTAGTAAAATCAATTATGACGTGCTACGTGATCTCAACAGCAAGGGCAGCAGCCCGGCTCATCAGGCAGAGGAGGTTCCCTGTGGTGGCCCCGGGCGAAAGAAGCTCACCCGTCGCAAGAAGCAACCCAACAAGAGCAATCTTGGTCTAGCCAAGCCTGCTAGCCTCATGGGGAAAAGGTGGGATTTAAAAGATATTTTTTATTTCTTTTCAGTAGAATGAGCTGCTTTTTTGTCACTACTAAATGGCTCTTGTTAGTACTGGAGTAGGTTTTCACCCTTTTTCTACACTTGCCCTGAAAATGTACAGAAACTCTCTTTAGATTGTAGCAGGTCTTTGTCCCAAATGTGATAATACTCCTTTTGTACCTGCTGACAAAAGACAAGATCAAAAGGTTGTTCACTGCCCTCGACGGACTTCTTTTTCCCTTGTCTGCCTATAAGATTTCATCTTTCCTCTGTTTCTTTGGCTGACCTTCAGAGTCATTTCCACCAGGAGAAGGCTTGTCATCAATTCAGTTCCAGGATTTTCTGTTCCCCGTCACCTGGCACCCTGCGGTCCTTTCTCAGAACACACCCCCTTCTCCAATTAATAGTCTTCCAGGACTCCACATGCCCCAGTGAGGGAAGTAATGAATCGGCGCCAGACGGAGCATAAGATCATGACTTCTCCACTGGCTCTGTGAGGGATGGGTTCTCATTGTGAGATTTCTCCTGTACAGTTCCTTCTGTTAATGATAATTACTAATTTCATATTGCATGTCAGGATGATTAGGAATCAGACATGTGAGCTGTGGTGGAGGCCCCGTGTTCTGAAGCCTAGGAAAGATAATTAACCGATTCTTCTTTTTTTCATCTGCATACTTAGGCTGTCGTACATTAAGTATGTGAGACATGGGATATAAGATATATATTATTGTATTGAAATATTCCAGAACTTTGCATGTAAAGTTGTACAGTATGGTTATGTAGATGGCTGGTGTTTTGTCTAATGTTGAACTAGAATGCAGTACTCCTGCGCTGTGTTTTTTAAAAACAATGTAATTCTTTTTTTTTAATCAAATCAGTTAAAAAGTTGAAAAATATCTATAAAAACAACGCCTTTGTACTTTTTTTGGGTTGGGTTTGGGTTTTTTATCGCTGACTGTGGAAGACTTTTTTCTCCCTACCACCAACTGGCTAAGGACTGTTTAAAGATTTTAATTTGTCATAGGTGGGTGGCACCGTGGAACAAATTCGACAGTAAATTTGAATTTAGTTACAGCTTTGGTTGACTTTTCCATTGCCTCCTGCTGGACCGTGGGAAAACTTCTAATGAGCTGTCATGGGAAGGACGTTTGGCCTTGGTGCCTTTATTTCTGTTGCTGATCAGACTAAAGCATGGCTTGGAATTTGTCGGCTGTGTCAGACTCTCTGTATGTGTCTAATTATTAATGAATTGTGTGCTTATGCAGCAACATTGCTTGTACAACCTCTCTCTCACTTTAAAGTGTGTAAAATAGTCAAGCATTTAATTCTGCATTAGTTTCTGTGCTGAGCTTTGTGTTTCTTAAGCTCTGCAGGTGTCTTTATCTACCCAAGTGTTTTCTCTGCATATCTCTCTTCTACAGAGTCTTTCATGCTGCCCCTCAGAGACATTAGTAACATAAGTGACCCCACAGCTCCACTGATAGGGTAGAGAGGCAAGCAGAAGCAGTGCTTCAACTCATCCTTCACACACACACACACACACACACACACACACACACACACACACACACACACACACATATCTAGCCTCCCACATCAGCTGCCAAACCAAGCCCCCCCCTGCACGACCTTCATACTAACAGAGTGGGAAACGCGTTCTTCCAGAAAGAGTTGGGGATAATTGCCCTGCCGTTCCTGTTACTTTGCTTTCTTTCTTCCTGTCTTCCTCTTCCTTCTCATCTGTACCACCTTGCTTACGTTCTTAAAGGTTTGCAGTCTTTAGTACTCACAGAGTTTTGGCTTTTGAAGTGCAAATCTGAACTTGGTGCAGCAGGACAGCCTGTCTGTGGATCTCTTACTGCATACCTCCAAGAGAGTGACAGCCAAGCCAGACGTTTCTCCTCCTGGAGTGCTACATGATTTTGTCTGATCTTCATTTTACAGTGATTGCACATGACTTTGAATTTGCAGTTCTAATTTTAGGTTGTAACATGCAGAGCTGTGGAGTTAATGAGCACATAACGCCTATATCTGTGTGACGTATGTTGCCCAGTTGCATCATGGCCTGAGATTGACTTAAATAGTATCTTATGGTTAGCATGTGAGGGAGAGAGTGTGTGTGTCTGTGTGTATGCATGTACTTGCTCTAGGCAAGGTTTGAAACCCATCATGTTCACTTTGCCAGACGTAGCCACAAATAACCAAAGTGGAAAGCACTCTTGATTTGTTTCACAGAATGCGGCCGAGGCCTCCCTTTCCCAGTGGAAATGCTCAACTTCCCACAGTTAATGTCATTGTTTCCACCCAACTACAGCAGTCCATTCAGCCATTGCAGTTCATTTAAAGTAGCTCGTCCAGCATTTTCGGTTTGGCTAAAGGTCCTCCTTAATGGCAGAATCCACAAGACAACATGACAACATGAAACAGACCTCTTAGGCTTGCCTGATAGTAGCCATGTATGCGTGAATTAACACTGGAGATTGCAATACACTGAGGATTCCCTTCAATTTCAAGGGTGTACCGAGGGCTACCTTGCACAGTTCATCCAAAGATTTTACTAAGCTGCTTATTTTAATTAATCTCTAAAAAACTAAACTTGGTAGTTTGTAATGAAACTTAGGTCTATTTCTAGGGTCATGTCCTGCCCAACCTCTGGCCAAAGCTCAGGCGAAGGGCTTTAAATCAGGTTTCACAACATGGAGGTTTCTATTGTTAAAGGATGTGATTTATCAGTGGGCTCTGGACTGCTAGTCTGGAGGATGCACAGTGGTAGGAGTTGGGGAGCCACTTCCTGCTGTTGGGAACCACATCCTTTGAAGATGCCTGACAGCTGGATGCTGCTGGCAGCGTGTAGTTCTCTCAAGGGAACTTAAGACTGAGAATTGTAGAGTGTGTGTTTTGTTTCCTAGGGTAACCAGTCACCTCTGTGCCAGCAGGTTTACCATGTAAGAAACTACTAGTCAATTACGAGCTATTTAACCATCTTGTTCTGTATATTACTATTATTATATTAATAAAGTCAGTGTGAAAAAAATTATACCATCAATTACATCAGTGTCAACTAGAATATGTATTAGCAGCTGAATTTTTATGACCATTAGCTGTGTTGGTTGGAAGAAGAGTATGAATCTCTGCTTCTGTCATTGAATTGAAAAGAATGTAACTAATTATACTTGTGATGCAAACTGGTCTCTACAACATTAGGATTTTTGGTTGAATTATTCATAAAATGTGTATTAACGTGTGAAATTCAATTATATTACCATCTGTAATGGAATTTAATGAGACAGCTTGGTTCAGAAGCATGTGCCTTAGTTCCGGGACACCAAGAGGTCATGTTGAAATGATGCTGTGAGCTTTCTCTCCTCCTTTACCATCTGCTCTTTAGGTACAGAGGTTGGTGGACACAATTGCATTGCACATCTCAAGCTGTCTCAGTGGGAGCGCTGCCTGGTTTCTTTACTAAGTAGCACTGCCTTGTGTTTATGGAGGTTTATGTCCCCTTTTGGTTTAAAACCTGTGGCAGATATGCAGATGTGACCAGATGAGAACGAAAGTTCCTCTATGTTCTCCTACTTTTGAGCCCATTGTTGTTCTGACCAGATGCAACAAAGGGTATTACAGTGACATTGGGAGCTGTTACCAAGCCGCACCACTCATGAGGAGAAAATTGGTACTTCCCTTTGCTGCCGCCACGCAGCATGTCAGATTCTTAGTGCGTGATCGGTTCAGGGCGTTCTCCATCCCACGCGCTGTTTTGTTCACTCAGAGGCAGGATGGTTTTCAGCAGCCTCCACAGTGCCTGCTTATGAATATGCGAGTGATTGGCTGAGTGATTGAGTACTATTAAGAGTATAATGGAAGGTTTGTGAGTATGTATTTGTATCTCGCGCTGAGCTACTTCTGCGTCATTGTTTAGTGCAAGGACCACTCTTCCTCCTTTGTGTTTGTGTCATCGTAACGAGGCTGGCATCCTAGGCCTGCAGGCTAGCCCATTTCAAGCAGAAGGAATTCTAGGGTGAAATCGAGTGTGCAGAGCTATGAGGCCGGCAAAGTCACAACAGTGGAGGACACCCCTCCTCTTTTCCTTCCTGCTCAATCGCTAGAGGGGAAGATAGCAGGAGGATAATCACTTCTTTCTTCTCTACCCTGGATCTTTCCCGCCAAGCGTTCTCCTGAAGCCCAGACCCTGGGGGGCTTCCTCAGTGGTCTGCAGGAAGTGTGATAAGATGTCTTGTCACCAGGAGGTGTGGAAACCACCAGGCCCTTAATGCATGCCTGCTCTGGGGTCAGATTGCATGCCTCCTCTCAGTATCCTCCTTCATCGCGCCAGAGCTGAGGGTGCGAGTTGAATGCGTAATAGATTTGTCCTCTAGGAAGAGGATGCTGTGTAAGCGAGCCTCCTCTGGTCCATGTTAGTGAGGTTAGCAGCTGCTTTAACCTCTCCTCTCCTTCACTGTGTGTGTGTGTGTGTGTGTGTGTATGCCTGCCGTGTTCTTCAGATCAGTGATCTGTGTCTGAAGAGTGTCTCAGCTCCCCTGGCTGAGGCAGTTTTACTTTACAATGCAAAGTGGGATACAGGATGACCTCGAGTTGGTTACAATTGACTATTATGAATTTTTTTGTCTTCTGTTTTTGATCGTGTTTATGAAAAAGATAGTGTTTTGACACAATTTCCTGGACTGGACAAGTGGGTGTTCCCAAAACAAAGGCATCGGGATACAACATCCTGTTGTATCCTGCTGCTCTGATTATGTGAAAGAGCCTTCCTGCAGTGTATAAAAACAGTGCTACTGATCTCTGGTTTCTGTTCTTCCTCTCCCTTGTTGTCTGGACACTACTTATGATCCTTCTGAAATGTTTGACAAGATGTGTATGATGTATTATCTCTTGATACTAATACTGCATCTACTGTACTTGATGTAACTTAAATTGATTCGACGTCAAGGACATGGCAGTGGTGTTCTTTCCTAGTCTATTATTTGGTTGAGCCATCTGTTACATGGGTTTTCCCCCTCAGAAGGTCCCTTCACCTAAATACTGCCCCAGTAAGTGAGTGGGGGACCACAGCTGTGCAGTGTCACCGTTAGCTATTTTAATTCTTCTCCTTTACTCAGCACTCCACTACCCCCCTCATGTATTTACACAAACCCAGCTGCCACACGATATTGACTTGCAAGAAATATTACTTCCCCCTGTCAGATTTCATTGACGCTCATTATTGACTGACTGGTGAACAGGCCTGGCTGGGGTACAGTGCTCCCCCCACCCAAACCACCGTGGCTGGGCCAGGCTTTATGAGATCATGCCAAGAGCCATTTAGAAGCGTTGCCTAGCTACAAAGCCCACAAGAACGTGGGTATTACAGGAAGTGTTTCACTTCCCATCTTAAATCCTCTCCATGATAACCATTATATTGCTTCGTTGTTACCAAAGCGTTGGCTGTGTGACTATGCTAATGTGTACTGTGTGTTTGATGTGACACTTATGAGACAGACATAGTGGGAAGAGAAGGATGCTTTTTTTTTATCTATAACAAACACCACTTAGGCTCTCTGTGTTTCATTCATAATGTTCTGGTGTTAGTTCAGAACATATGATGCAAATAATGGCCTAATAAGTTCTCTTGCATTCAAATCTATAATCTCTAACATGGTTAGAGTGAGAAAGTAGATAGACATTACTGGTCTATGCAATCTGCAGTTGTGTTAATGTGTGTTGTTTTTCTTCTTCTCTGTGTGTCTGTAGAAACTAATGTGCGCTTTTACATTAATAATAGAGGTTGCCTGTTAAAGAGTCCTGGGAGATTCCAGGAAATTATTGATGATTGTGCAGCGTGGGGATTGATTGTTAAGTGGGCGAATTTGTCTTGCGTGAAATCGCTCCATTAGCCAGCTCGTCCACCATCTGTCCTGGGGCAGGAACAGGCAGCCGGGGGGCGTGGAGCCTGGCATCAGGATGATGCCCCCTCACCAGCCTGTCCCAGCAAGCCCTGGGGGTGTGCTGCATTCACTGCTGCTCCATTGCCCCTACCGAGAGGTCATGGGCTGGACAACCAATATGGACAACTTGCTTTCTTTGAATAATACAAGCTCTCCATCTGGTCCCTGTAATTTGAAATTGGTGAAGACATTGCAGGCTATGTGGCCTGTGTGTTTTGAAAATTGCTGAAGCTGAAAATTGTAACGTGTCTAAAATCTTTTTTTATGGTATGCTTCTTTAATTTGGCTAGGAAGCTCCAGTGGTTTAAGGGGGCAGCAGTGTCCAATTGTTGCTTGATGTTCTACTGTGATGCTAAGGCCAAGGCCCCCTGGTGTTACATGGGATAACATGGAGTGTTTAGCTGATCCATATAGACCTCCTACTGATTATCATGAGCAACGATAATCCATCAGATATCTGGGGTCTTTTATGTGTAAAATGGATTAAATCCCCTATTTTGCATAGTGACTTATTTTGACCTGAAATGAATATTGACCTGTAAATTAACTGATGATAACAATACCACCCACAGAAATAGCACCGCACGTAGTTTATGTTTATTGTTTGGATTGTTTAATTGTTTTCAGCTGAAGGTAGCTTTGTTGTAAAATGACCGCTTTGTGCTTCACGGCTTGCCAAGATGTCCTTCACACTCCACTGTTATTCACACCTTACTACTGCATCAGCAAAGCCAGAACACCTCCATACCCTCCCAGCTAAATGTAAATTAAGATGCCTCCAACCCCAAATTCCCACACATAATTCAGCTGCAAGTGCCAGAACCCTCCCAGACTAGGGTGGCAGACGGGATGTCACTGCTGGTTGGCTCTGTGATGTGTGAGTGGGTAGCGTGTGGAAGCTTGTGTGGGGATGTGGTCAACCCCATCCTAGCCCTGCCAGCATCAGGAGAAAAAAAGAAACACCACAGTGGGAACAGACAGTCGAGGGTCAGAGGTCAGCCGCCAAGATGCCACAATACTGATCTATTCTGTCCTTCCTCAAGCATTGCAGAGGCTTCACAATCCCAGACCAAGCAGCCCACTGCAGCAGACATTTCCCATAAAGGAACGCTGGCAAGATAATGGGCTGTTTTTAGCAAGCTACCCACACATGGTCATGTCTCAGGGTCAGTATGTTCTACATTCAGCCCATCTAAACAGCTTCAGATCTTACCATGATGTGTTTCGCAGACATGACACCATTGTGCATCAGATTGATTGACGTGAAGACAAAGTGTTGGCAGTGTGACAGGCAGTATAATTGTGTCTGCATGGACGTGTGTTATCGGATATGATCTTAAGGTATAAATCCTACTTTAAAAGTGATCTCAGTAAAAGTTCTGGTAAAATAAAAGATTAACAAACTAGATTGTGCTGGACGTCTGTGTGGCTGCATCCGAGATTATTCCGAGGAGCTGCAGATGCATTTAGAGAATTGAATTTGAAAAGGAGATAAATTACAGTAATCAGTGTTTGATTGCATTGGCAGATGCTCTCACTGTATCTCAGGCTTTTTCAGGTCCCATTATGACTCAGTGGGCTCCATCGGATTGCTATTGATTCCCTGTTACTGCCCTGTGCTATGGAATGGAAGGTCACAAGAAAGAATAATTGAAAGCAATCGCTTAGCCTTTCAGCCCCTGTTTAATGCCCAGTGCATTTTGGGTGGCACTCCCATTTACTTGTTCATGGGCTATCTCCTGAGCCCAATGCTCGAAGATTATATACATTTCTCACTCCCACTGAGCAGAGCCAGTCGATATGTATTTTCCACGTTCTGCCCGGAGGCCATTTGCCCAGTGTCTGGCTCATGCACACTTGTAAGTGTATTAGTCTCAGCCGTATGGAGGACCCGAGACTCTGTCTGAAATGCCTCTCACTCCGTGAGGGAGCTTGGGGGTGATTGTGTTTTGCAGTAATGTGTTGGGTAATCCTAATGCCAGCGTTACAGTGAGGCTCGGTTTTAGAGCTCAGCACACCAGTAGCTGTGCATCACAAATGGCGGCCCAGGCCAAAGCAAACCAGGCTTAACTTACCTTGCACCCAGCAGATGGTGGGTGCTAGCTGCCATTCCTAATGAGGCACGTCTAAGCAGAGCTGCGAGCACCGGCTCCATGCTCCTTGCCGTCCTCCTCTTTTTCTTAAGCTGATTAATTAGCGCCACTTTCGCTTATGGGCCAGGAAAGCACTCATGCCGATTCCTTAGGGAGAGCTCGCCAGGGAGGCCCTATTGCTGCCCAGCATCTAGTTCTCACGCTGTGATCATGAAGTATGAGTGTGTATGATGGAAAGAGATATTGTGTATGTGTGTGGGCTGCATTGCGTTGGTGTGTATTTCTCGCCTGTGAAGATTCATGCACAACATTTAAAGATGAAATGAAATCTGTCCAGTTATATTATCCATTAATCCCATACCTCATTTCTGCCCTTCACCTCATACATGTACTTCACTAGCATTCCTCGAGGTTTTTGTCTTTCCAGCAACGAAATGTCAAATGTGTCCGATTTGTCTGGAATACAAGTGATTTGTACACAAAGAGTTTCACTGCTAACCAAACATTTTTTTATTTACTTCAGTGAAGCTGCTCTGTCTGTTCACCAGTTTTCTCCAGAATGCCGTGCGGTGAGGTCTGCAGCTGTGTTGTGAGGCACGGCAGGTTTATCTGCTGCAGCTGAGAATCATTACGGTGCGTCTTGAAGTTCTGAGCTCAGGGTGAAAATAAACGTGATAAGACCTGATTACCATGCTGTTATCATATGACTAGAAGTTAATGTTTGTTAATATATTAAATATATTTAATATTTGTTCATATTGGGCCCTCGTGGCTTCCATTGTCTCACATTAAAATCAGCCTCTTGTTACTTTTGCTTCTTTCACAACAATCTAAAATATATTAAATATATATATTTAAACATCCTATATGTATTTGAAAACTATGAACTCCTATGAGATTTGGACTTGACCATTGTAGACAATCATGGTAACTTGCTGTGTTGTTTGTTCATGAGCTTGAGGTTTCTCCCAAGCTGATTTATTTGCAGACCTGAGTAGGTTGCCTTGCAGTATATCCATATATTTCACACCATCCACGCATTCTTCAGTTTTAGCCCACCTGATTAAAAGCTTCTACGTGATGCTTCCACCTCCATGCTTCACTGTTGGGAGAGTGTTTGTTGAGGAACGGGCAGCGGTAGATTTGTGCCACACATAGCTCATTGAATTAAAACATTCCATTTTTGTGTTGTCTGACCACACAAATGTCTAGCAACCTCCAGATGTGCTTTGATGTATTTTTGTCAGTAATGGCTTCTTGTGGCCACCTTCTCCATTCAGTTGTGTGCAAAGTTCTTGATATTGTTGTCTGGTGCACCTCCTCCCAACATTGCATTTTGAAGGATGGCTTTGTCTGGACAGTGCCTGGGTGGTATGGTAGAACATCCTTTTATATATGTAAATCTGAAGCTCCCACAACACAGGGATTGAATATTTACACAAGCAGATTTGTCCCCTACTCATTTTTGTCCTTTTTGAGTGGCTGATTCTCTTTGAACTCCAGTCACTGTATGGATTTGTCCAGTTCCACTAGCAGCTCTTGTTTTTATGTGTAAAAGTTTTTTAGAGTTCCTGTATGTTACCCTGTTACACTCTTGTAACGTAATATTACATTTCTGAGTTGACATTTCTACACTGGTTCTACGGTCACCCTGAACATTTAGGTATCAGCAACAAGGATGCCCACTGGGTCCGACGAATCACAAAAAGTAGAATCACTTCAGTGCTTCTCTCAGTCACTCTTCACTAGGACCAGCATGGACACACATCAAGGTCATTCTCTCCAGAATGTTCTGTCGTTTCTTCCCTTCCCTCCCCCCTCAAGACTAATTAACTTTTCAAGCCAGTCTCTTTAATATTAGCCTTAAATAATGCGGGCTGTTTGATGTTCAGATCCGATTGCTGGCAGTTGTAAGCTAAGCATTTCATCTGTGCCACAGGGCGTCTTTTCGCACAGTGGTGCGGCTCTTGGGCTGAATGAAGTGCTTTAGCTATGCTTAAATAATCTGCAGTGCGGGAGGAGCCCAGGGATGAGGCAGGATGCTTGGCGCAGTTTTTTTAAGAAGACTACGAGGCCAGTTATGGGAAACCCAATCCACTGCGGCGCTGCTTATTTCGTGCATGCAGTCTGGAAGTGGGATGGAGATTTAGAAATTTCTGCCTGCATTATCTGCTTCTGTGGGATGTGTTCAGAGCCACAGTGGTAGCATTATCTCTTTGCGAGGGTGTGTGCATCTGCAAATGGTGTGATTGAAAAAGGTTATAGCATTAGCTGTGTGATGCAGTGTTACAAAAACATTGTGTGTGGATTTGAGTGGAATAAAATCTAACCTTGCAAATGTAACTTTCCTTCTACAGCACAGTATTATGTACTATGAGAAAATCTATTATTAATTACTCTTTCTCTCTCTCTCTCTCTCACTCTCTCTGTTGTAGGCTCCGCCCCCTGATATCTTCCAGTCCCAAAAAGAAGAGGGCTGCTCAGGTGAGGAATGCGATGCCCCTGAGAGATGAATAATAATAATTTTGTTCTCCAGACTGATAGCACAGGCACTGCACAGACAAGGTCAACAACAGTATTGCTGTATGCAAGCTTCATTGATAAACCCAGAGTTTAATCAGATGAACAAATGGCCTCAGTTTAGAACGGTGTGTGCTGGTTGTTTCTACAGAGCTATCAGCTTGTCTGGGGCTGAAGCGATTCAATGTGACATGCAGTAACCTATAGCCCCACTTGATCCCACTTGTGCTGTATCTCTCTCATGAATCAGATGATTCATCATAAAGGGCTGGGGCAGTGACCCTGCATATGGCACATTATTCATGTTTATGTTTATTTGATCTGAAGTCAATAACTGTAGCCACGGTTGGATGGTTTGATGGAACAGTGTCTTGCTGTGGCTTTTAGTGCCCTGCACGTATGAGGCTGGGATTAGGAGCCCCTTAGCCTGTGTTTAAAACAGATGCTGCATTCTGAGGGAAACAGAGAGAGAGAGAGAGAGTAAGAGAGAGAGGGGGGGAGGCAGGGATGGGGGAAAGAGTGAAGGGGTGCTGTTCAGGCAGAGAGAGAGATAGAAAGAGCACACACAGGATGCTGGCGGGGGTCAACTGGGCCGTCGCTAGGCAACCTCTTGGTCCCGTTGTGGTTGCTGCAGAGCAGCTTCTCTGATTGGCTGAAAGGAGATGGCAAAATGAATTGGGGTTACATAACTGTGTGCGTTCCTGTGAGGGAATCAGAGAGGAGTCACCCTCAACAAAGAATCAACAGCAGCTGTCTGAATGCTCTTATCCTCCACAGAAAAAGGAAGACTGGAGGGAAAATAACTGTCAATGCAAATGTTTCTCTTTCAATTTAAATAAATAAATATTAGTAAACTTGTAGAGCAAGGGTGATAACGGCCCACATTATCTGAAGAAAGTAGATACTAAAAGAAGCTGTCTGAATGCCTTGCTGTATTGAGTCAGTTCCTTCAGAAATGTGACTCTATAACCAAATCACAAATAGTCACAATATTATATTTATGATTACGTGTGTGACAGCTATGATACTGAGCTTCCATGCAGCCTTATTATACTGTCTGATTCATTACATTCTATGCAGAGCCATGGAGTAGGGCCATGTTTGGCCATATATATATATATATATATATATATATATATATATATATATATATATATAGAGAGAGAGAGAGAGAGAGAGAGAGAGAGAGAGAGAGAGGGAGAGAGAGAGAGAGAGAGATGAGTTTTTTTATTTTATTGGTTCCACATTCGTTGTCAATTGTCAGTCTATTCATTCATTTCACATGACAATTGACATCCAATAGCCTTGTGCCCCTCTAGGTGGCAAACCTTCATGCCTGATTGATGCCAGTTAAGGTTGACCCAATCAGGCTCTAACCCACAGACAAGCTGCAGGCTGTCTTTGAGGCCAGAAGAAGGGGCAGGTTGAAACAGTGTGTGTTTGGCAGAGCTACTTTCAGCAGAACCCTGCTGTTTCTTCCTGTCCCACGGCAAGACACCGCCTAGAGAGGACCCTCGTGCCATCTCAGCCAGCCTGAGCCATAATTAGCATGAAGACTTCCATACACGTCTTCACTTTTTCACAACATGATAATTAATTAGGCCTCTCACATCCCCAGGCGCTGCTTACTCTATCTCTCCTTTCTCTCTCTCTCTCTCTCTCTCTCTCTCTCTCTCTCTCTCTCTCTCTCTCTCTCTCATTCTCTCTTGCTCGCTCTCTGACAGGATGTGCAGCCCTCCTTTTTTTTCTTCTTTTTGTCACCGGTATGGTAGTCAATACTGAACAGACAGCATATTTTATAATTGGCAGAGACCCCGTGTTCCCATTTGTTTCCTTTATACGTTCCATCATCATTTTGTGCCTGGTCATTGATTTTATTGGTTTCCTCAGGGTGCTGAAAATGGCGAGTTCAGTATATCTATAATTAAAGCTAGTCTTTGAGAATGACTGGGAAGTTCACATCAAGCTCAGAGTTGAAGCCCATTGATTTGCTTTTACCTTCTGTAATTTTCAGATTTTGCCGAACCTGGTGATGCTGCCTCCAGTGGCCCCCGAACCCACTTCAGTACCCACCCCTCCTCCAGTGGTGGAGACTGGCCCAATTACATATGAGGAGCCCGTCGAGGAAGAGGAGGAGGAAGAAGCTGAGGAGCCCTGTGTCAGTGCCATGGAACTTATGGGAGAGAACGGTCAGTATGGATAGCCCAGTGACTCAGTGGACTGGGTGACGAATTCACAGTTGATTGAAATTGAAATTGATAGGCCTCTGATTAAAACGGCTGTCAGTTAAAACAGGTTTCCTAAATAGTAGGTTCTGTATTGTTCCACCATTTCTGTTAGAGACTGAGTGAGAAAATGTGATGAATTAACTCACCCCTCCTCCTCCTCCTCCTCCTCCTCCTCCTCTGCAATGCATAGATCTATAGATGACATCAGAAATCAGCCGTATTCCCCAGCAGCAGCTCGCCAGCTAATCTAAACCTCACACTTCTCTTTATTCAGATATCCCCCAAATCCCAGCCCTTTCATTAATCTTTTCTTCCCTTTCCAGAATATGGCTGTGAGGCTGAAGAGGAAGAGGTTTTCTAGTCTGCAGTTTTTTCTCCCCTTTTCAGCAAGTGATGCTTTTCATCAGACCCAGAAACCATGCCTTTCTCCCTGTGGAGGCAGGAGACAGGAGAACAAGGTTTAGATGTGTGTACTGTTGTGGTTGCCATGAAATATTCCTATATCCCTACTTCTTATGCACGGGCAGACGTGTTCAGCTCCGGCACAGCAGCATCTGGCACAGTGGAAGGACATTTCGGGTTGACTGTGTTTTGGACCATTAGCCTCACGGTAATCCAGCAGCTGTACATTGTTGTAGTCACTTATGGAAGGGATGTTTTCCAGTCTAATCCCATGCCTTAGAGGAAACCTAATAAGCCGTTAAGCGTCCTGTTATGCCAGTGATATAGCTGGAAATAAGCTGAGGCAGATGTATGTTCATTAATGAAGTGTATATCTCTGTCACACTCGCGCATTGTGGGATTATTGTCTTTCTGGATGATTTGTACTGCATCCACATCAGTTTTGGTGTTCTTAAATTTTATGATCGTAGTTCCTGATGTCCTCATGTAAAGAACAGTAATTGTTCCAGAAGCATTAGTAGGCCCTCAGCTAAAGAATGAAATGTTAATAGTTGTGTATATTTGTGCTCTTTTTGTGTTTTATCTTTTAATTGATATTTTAGCTTTTTTTTTTACTCACCTGTCAGCATAAGAGTATGCTTATGTATATAAATGTACATTTGTGTAGGTGTATGACCTTTTCACCTTTTAATATTGTACAGTTCTATTGTGGTTTAGTTTTGTATCTGTTCTATCCATTGATCTTAAATTTCAATGACGTTTCTGTGACTCAGAAAAACAAACAAACATTGGCTTCTCTTTCTTTTGTGCAACTTCATATTTGTTTCGGCTGTTTTGCTGCATTACCTTTTTATATGGAGGACAACTTGATGTTTCCTAAGCACTGAGTTTACAATTTACAAAAAACAAACAAAAAATTATAAATAAAACCTTAGGTGCTGTAACTTGAAAAAGTTACTTGTTACTTTAAAAAGAATAGTTTAAATAAAAACTCAGTTCAGTTCAACAAAAACTGTAATGAAACATTTATGACATTGAAACACCTATTTTTACAGTACATTAGAAAAAAATAGCTAAAGCTGTTGCATTTGAAATGATAGAGGTAATAAACATTTTGTAATAAAATATGTCAATTTTTAGCTTGAGTTAGGTTCTTATAATTTTGTTTCTGAAATTGTTCACTTTTATTTGTGATTATCTCTTTGCTGATATTTACCAATGAATCAATGTAAAAACAAAAGCCCAATGCTAGTTTCCACTATTTTAGATTGCTTTAAGATATCAAAGTCTTCAGTAAGATATCAAAGTATTCAGTTCTTCACCTCCTTTCTGTTTTCTCCTCCTTTTTCTTATTCGTCTGAGCCTGCCAGTGTCCAAGAAGACTGTTATAACTTGCAATGATCTTTTGTTATACATGAGCCGCAGCCCATATTATGACTGCCTGCCTTTTAATGCTCATCTCATGTTTCTTCATCAGTAAGACACGCAACCACCAAAAAATCTCTAACTGTAACATGAGAGCCGCCACAGACCCTCAGGTGTGTGTGTGTGTGTGTATGTGTGTGTCTGTGTGCGGGTATATGTGTAAGATCAGCAGATGGCCAGCCCTCTGTTCTCCACATGCCTCACACGTCTCCTCGCTATATCACCATCAGCTCTCGTCTCCAGATTGCTTCATCAGTCACAAGAACGTGTAGACCCCCTGGACCACCATTCAGCTGCACAGCGTTTTCATTCCATTATCAGGATGGAGGCTTGCCTGCGAGTCACAGGGCGCACCTGAGACTGGAGGAACAAAGACCTGACAGGCCTGATGAGCAGTGTAGAAGAGCATCATTTTGTTTCCTCTCCTATAATTGCATTCAGAGATGTTAGGAGAGCAGGTTAACATTTCCAGGAACTCAGAAATGGACAGCTGGTAATTGGAGCACATATTCCTAGATGTAATTAAAAGCACTCACTTCACCGATGACAAAAATTACATTTTCGCTTTTTCACCTGTCACTTTTTTACATCCTCATCATTATCAGGTCTGATGACTTTTTTTTAGATTTTGAGGTTGAAGGAAGCACATTCTCAATCCCCTGACTTGCACCCCAAGTGTGAACTCCTCTGCCCATAGTGAAACCTTTCAGTCTGCTTTGTGTTTCAGGCCAAGTATCATCTTTCTCCTTGGTGTCAGAATATGAGGGTTTTAAACCCTTTTATGTGGGAGATTCCCCCTTCATGCAGGTGCTTATGGGGTATATGCCGTCGATTTGCCTGCCTCCAATGATCAGAGCGCTGAGTAATATGACACTATAATGGTCTTGCACTGCAGCACTGCTTGCCTGCCACTCATGCTCTGATTTGATTTGTTGTCAGATACAGACTCCAGGAGCCCTTCTACACTTCAACTGTATCAGGTTTACCGCTTCAAAGAGCGTATTAAACAACTTGGCACTTTCTACACCAATCCCCAACCCCCTTGCTTTCTCTGGCTGAAGACTAGTGTCTGGTTTCTAGCCTTAACTCCCACGCAACACTCAAAGCAAGGTCATAGCAAATCATTTTACCATAGTATCAACGAACTGCCTTGGACCATGGGACTCCTCTTTCCTAATTAGCGGCCCTAATTGATTTAGGTGGTTGCAGCACTTCAGTGTCAGCAGTGTGTTCTTGGTGAGTATATGACCTAGTTTGATCTCGAGACATAAAGACATTGTTCTTGACTAGTCTAGTAGGTTTGGTCTTTGTTTTGTAAATATTGGCTGTAAAGGATGTTCTTTTTTGTGCTATTTATGTTCTACATCTTCAAAAGCAAACCGAGGCAATGTGTACTTTGAAAATACAGAGCTCTCTCCAAACAGTGATTAAATGTTCATCATAATGAATGTTGATAACAGTGACAGCAGTGGTTATGACGATGATCGTGATCACATTATGTGGATGTAACAAACCACATAATCTGCAGATCCTCTTCAGTGCTGCCTGCTCTTTTGCTGTACTGTAATCTCTCTGTATCCTACAGCAGCAGCAGCATTAACCAGAGCCTCTGGGTCATCAGCTCTGAGAGAGAGAGAGAGAGACAGAGAGAGAGACAGAGAGAGAGACTGTGATTTATACACTGTGACTGGCCCCTCCGTGCTAAGATCATCCAGACTTTCAGAGCTGTCCCTGTTCATCCAGGTTCACTCAACTGGGCTCAGGTGAGCGCATGCGTTCCCTAGCCAATCCCATCCTGACCTCTGTAGCCCACGGTCCAGTCAGTGATGAGGTAATACAGGGTCATGTTAGTGAGTGTATATGAGGAGGAACCGCTGTCCACTCATATTGCTTTCATGGCGTGTAGATGAACCAGAACAGGCTCAGGTCAGGAACAGGCCAGAGAGAGGCGGAGGGAGGCATCGAGACAGCCTTCCTTTCTTCATAATTCAGGATTCTTCAGGATTGTCTGGCTCCCTCTGTTGCAGTCATTCTAATTGTTATTGCTTGTTTGTTTTACTAATTATTAAACATTTTTTTTTTCTGAGCTAGATATGTGGTATTAGGAAACCCATTTACAGAACAGGGCTGTCCAAGCAACGCTGTTTGATTTGTCCAGCCAGAAAGTTATCCTTACCTCAACCCCTTTTCTATGAACATACAGCCATAACATTAAAATCACAAATAATGATCTTGTTATAGTGGCATGATGGAATCTACAAATTAGGCAGCAAGTTAAGAGTAGGTTCTTAAAGTTGATGTGTTGGAAGCAAGAAAAATGGTCAAGCATAAGAATCTGCCTGACTTTGACAAGAGCCCACTTGTGATGCCTGGACCGCTGAGTCAGAGCATCTCATGTTCTGGTATGCAGTGGTTATTATCTCCCCAAGGTGCTCCAAGAAAAGATAAGCGTGAGGATTTGATTGCATGTAGCCACGAGAGCATTAGTGAAGTCGGGTAGTATTGTTGGATCACTCCAAAGATGTACGTCTGAGTACAAAACTGTATATACATGGTACCTCTGTTGTTTGGTGTGTAAGGATGGAGCTCTATCACTCCATAGAGCATAGTTCCACTGCCCCACAGCTCAATCCTTGGGGACTTTATACCCCTCTAGCCATTAATAAATATTGGACATAGTGACCTTAGGCTTGGCAGCTGTTCCACAATGTCCCTGTCTGTTGTTTTTCCATGGAGGTTATACGATTGAATGCCTGACACCCATGAGTCATTTTATCATTGTCTATACAACCAAACTACATTTGGATTTAGAAAACCACACTCCCAGTCATCCACAAATTTTCTTTTAAAAATAGTTTCTGGATTGTGCTAAAAATGCTCAGATGTGGTTTTACTGACTTATTCACAACCCTGTTACTGTGTCTCAGAATGAAACACGCTGATTTTTTGTTTATGGTAGGCTCGTAAATGATGAGCTTTGCTTTTATTTGCTGGTTTATAGTAGAGTCCTGGCTGTAGCAGCATAGGTTTTATGAGTGTAACAAGATTTTTTTTTTATAATTATTCCCAGATAGTAATGCTGTCCTCTCTGGGTTCTGTTGACGACCAGTTGGCACAGTGTTCTTGTAACTTGGAGATCGGGGCTCTGGGCTGGATGAATGCATATTTTATGGTCAGAAATAAAATGATTCCAGCTTTAGCGCCATTAATAAGAAGAGAGACGGAATAGAATTCAAATTGATAGACAGAATAATCCATTTTTCTGTGTAAAGAGATTAACTGATGTTAGATTACTTCACCCTGATAGCAGATTGGTCTGCTAGTTACATAAGCCTACCTCATCAAGTTAACTCAGACTGAGAGGGTGACAAACTGTCTCAACTCCATGTGGACAAGTGTTGGGGCACATTAGCCTGTTCCATTTTTAAACATAGCACGCTCCATGCTTCCATCAGCAACTCAGCACTGGTGTTAAGGGTGAAAGAACACCGACAGAAATTTCCACTAGGTGTAAAGTCCATGAGAAAAAAATTTCCCCTCCACTTCTCTAGTGCAATTATATAATACCCTAACCCTTTCAGTGGTCATTCCATACACAGATGGTCACACAGAGGTACTCAGGCCCTTTCTCTATCTGTGCAACATGCACTAAAAGGTTCTCCTCCCTAGTGATTGGACCCCTGAGTTGATGTGCATTTTAGGCATGTTGCCTGCCCTGGTGAACCTCGATTGCTGCATCTGTTTATTGTCCAGCCACACTGGGGAAGCTCCATTTAGAATCTGCATCTCCTGTGGTCCACATGTCAAGACTACCACCAAAAGTGCAAATATCCCAAATGCCACATGCAATGGCAGTGGCCATATTGTGACAGATAGGCGAGAAGAAACGGCATGCATAATGGAAGGCCCAGCACACTAGAGCTATTACGAGATGAGGTTGCAAAGCAGCTCACTAGGGCACCATTCAAGTGATCTATTGGAACGCGGGCAGCAGCGACAGGGCCTCCGAGTGGTAGTAGAACCCCAATTCCCCGACCCCCCCCTTCCTACTCTGAGCCATCTGCTGCAGCACTGCCACTATCGCTGCCTCCTGTCTCCCGTCTCTACGCGGGCCTGGAGTGACAAGCAGTGCGAACAATCTATGGGGAGTTGCCGTGGTCCTGCATGCTGATTCACCAGTGTTTCGATGCAGGATGTTTAAAGGGACAAACACACCACAGGTCAAAAGTTTAAGGACACCCATCGTTTCAAAAACGGATTTAAGGGTATTATATTCCTTCGTGGCAAACCCAACTTTACTTCCTTTTATGAAATAGGATGTTTGATGTAGTTTGCAAGGACTGCTAACATTTCTGAACGTATCATTCACTCCCCAGGCAATACAGCCCATGTGGAAATCAAGCATTCACATTGAAGTTATGAAGTTTTTCGGACCAAACCGTTTTTTCATTTGATCTACAGTTTGGGCCAAGTTAGTATAGGAGGGGTTCCTCCGAAATACCATCCCTGTTAGATGTGATTTGAATAGTATAAATCTCTCTCTCTCTCTCTCTCTCTCTCTCTCTCTCTCTCTCTCTCTCTCTTACTCAGTATGGCTTATAGCTCATGAAAATCAGAAATCCAATTTCTCATAAGATCAAACAGAAAAGGATGTACAATACAGAAATGTCCAACTTCTGTTCAACTTCTACACACTCAATAATTGGTTGGGGTTCCTTCACCTCAAACTATTTCTTCAGTGTGGTGTGGGACGGAGTAAATCAGCTTGTGATGCAAGAGGGGCTGAACACTGATGTCGTCTACGTACGTCGTGGAGGGATCACATGCTATTAGTCTGGTTTATTTATCCAGTGATATAACAACATATATAATAACACATATAGACAATCAAAACTGTTGAGTAACAGTTTGGTTGCTTTGGGATTTTCTATTTTAATAGTTTAATGTTTTACAGCTCTGTTTTAGGCTCACTCTATGCCACTCCCATGAACTCTCCTTATTTAACTATACTAACATAGATACAGTTTTCCATTCTTGGGCACCTTTTAGTTACATGAGGACAAAGTACAATAAAATAAGAAAAAACCTTTTCATTTGGGGGAAAAGAATATCACACATGTGAATATATGTGGCAGTGCTACCTTAGGGATAATGCACAACCCACACATTTATCCTCATACTCACTGTGTAACTGCTGTGTGTAAGCAAAATCCTTTTATATATATTTTATCATTCAAAGTAACCACTATAAAATTCACTTTTTTAAAAAGAAGGCAAGATGTCCCCAAACCCCAAACGTCATATGTGAGCCATATATTTATAGATACTACAAATTTAATAATTCATTTTCTCCTCGTCTTTGTAGCTTGCAGTTGGTCACGCTTCACCAGTCTGTAAATTAAAATTCCTGCCAATGGGGCATGGCCTGATATTTTTCTGCTCTTTCCCCCTCTAGAATTATCCATTGCCAAGTGTTAATGAAATGGTGATTATGGTGAACTCATTGATGCTGTCTTAATGTCTTTTTTTGGTCCTAACTCATGATGTTCTGTTCATGGCTGTTAAAGGCTCTGTGCTTCTCGGATGCAGTCACACTCTATTAGGCTCTACTGAACTGCAGTTAACCTCCAGCCACAGCGCCTCCAGCCACGTCCTGCTTTCTGTCCCTCTCTGTAGCATACAGCTGGTGTCATCACACCCATCAACAACCCGTCATATACACACACACACACACACACACACACCTGCAAAAGTGCTCCACACATTTTCTTCATACAGCCCACAATAAAAGCACGAAAGGTTACTTAACTTGTAAGACTACTGGAATCCTTTTTGGTGCTAAATAGAGATATATACTATGTTCTAATATGGAACTCTCTAATGGAACTCTCTAATGAAACCTTCAACTGGACAAGGACCCTTTTTAATGCTGATCTACCTAACTAACTGGTATATCCAATTCTTCTGTATCTCTGATTTAACTGCTCTAATTGTGCTCTATCTACCTGTTCTATCTAATGCTGCACTTTCTAATGCTGTTCTGTCTAATACTGCTCTATCTCTGATCCATCTAACTGTTCTGTCTATTGCCGCTCTATCTAACTGTTCTCTCCAATGTTGTTCTATCTCTGATCTAACTGTTCTATCTAAAACTGCTCTATCTAATGCTGATCTATCCAACTTTTCTATCTAATGCTGCTCTATCTGTTCCTGCTCTATCTAAAGCTGCTCTATCCGTTTCTGCTCTATCTAAAGCTTCTCCATCCAAAGCTGCTCTATTTTGCTCTGTCTACTGCTTTCTGGTCTATCTAACTGTTCTATCTAATGTTGCTCTCTCTGTAGTATACTCTAACTGTTCTGTGTATACTCTAACTATGCTCTAGCTCTGCACTATGTTGTAACATTGTTCTATCTAATGCTGCTCTATCTTGCTCTACTCTATCTATGCTGTGTCTAACTATGTTCTAACAGTTGCACTTTGCTCTGTCTAGTTCTAAGTCTGTTCTATCAATCTCTTCTGTCTAAGTGCTCTAACACATCTAACCCTGTTCTGTCTCACATTGAACTGTTGCTGCTTTATCAGCATTTTCTAGTCATTCCAACAAAATTATATAAGAAAACATTACACTTTAAATGATGTGATATAACACCCCCTCCCAAAAAAAAAACAAACAAACAAAAAAACAAAAACAAAAAAAACATTCTTGACCTTTTGTGAAAGATAGAGTAACTATATTCAATTCAATTTCTATTGGTCCATTCTTCATGAAAGTTCATAGAAAGTAAAGGGCAGTTGACTAAAAAAATATTAAAGGTTAGGTTCTGGCAGTAAACAAATGTGTGTGTGGATCCTACAACAAAGCATGTATTATGATGACTTTTCACAGATTACAATTTATGATATATGTTATAGAGTGCCCCGATATCATCAGAGCATGCATCTGCGAAGCTATTACCACACATTTGTCATATGAACAAAATATTTGCACATCAGACACACCCAGCTTGCTGTTGTTTTTTTAGGTGTGTCAACTGTTTTGTTCTGCTTGGGCTCAGTGTGTGTGGAGTGTTGATAGTGCTTGTGCAAAATCTGGATTCTGTCTGTGTCAGAGGGACATTTTAAAGTATGCTTTGATATGGTTATATTTCAGTCTGTTTATTTTTTTTTTATTATTATTGAAATATTTAAAAGACCTTTCTTATATTTTGTTATTATAAAACTGTGAAATATGTGGAAAATAATCAAATGATTATTTTAATCAAATGATTATTTTAGCAATATCATCACAATTTATGCATTCGATGGCTAATAAAACCTATTTGCCAACCTGTGCCATGGCCAGGACCTTTTCTGTGTTTAGATATGCTCACCTGTCTGTCTGGACGAGACCCAATTCAGGACCCTCTTACTCCACCCCATCTCCATCTGTTTGGTTAGAACAAGCCGCCAAGTGTCCTGCTTTGTTTTGTGCAAAAGTAACACTCTGGCTGTGACCGAAATGGTTCTCTATTTACATTTCAGGGCACTAATGAGTATTTCAGTCATTTTCGGAGTGTCTGAAATGTAAAGTGGAATTTGAACGTCATTTTGAGGACACTATAATCTATTATGTAGATCTCATGGAAGTGTATTGCAAAGAGCTGTCAGACAGTCATATTAGCCACTATTAAGTGTTTATACATTTATAATTTCACTATAAAGAAGCTCAGTGATACACTGGGCAGCACCACATACCAGGGACAAATGGTATCATCACCATCCCCCCAGATACAACATTATGAGATGTGATTTTAGTGAGACCACAGAGAGTATACCAAAATGTAGTCTCAAGGTTCTGTGGAGTTAGGCCATGAAGTTAGCCAAGCTTTTACAGAAAATCAAAGCTTTTAAACCCAAAACTTTAAAAATGAAATGGGTTTGTTGCTACAAAATTCACAAAGCAGGAATACTGTACAGGACATTTTTGGGAGGCAGGAGGAAACCTGCATGGCCGTGGGGAGAATACACAAAACTCTTCACAGACATCGACCCGAGTGGGGTTGAACCCACAACCTCAAGCCTCTGCTAGACAAAAGCATACAATTCTTCAATTCTTCAAGTCAGCAAATTATTTATTTTTTTATTACTCGATAATAAAGATGACAATCCTTTGCATCCGTCCTCAAGCCCAGCCTGTGTTCCTGCACACACTGTTCTGCAAAAAAATAGGCATCAGAAAGAGAAAGAGAGAGAATGATATAAAAGGGAGTGCAGTGTAACGCTGCATTTCACACCCAGACAGCAGTGCAAATCATGTCCAGCCGTGTGATAGATGGCCACCTAAACCGTTTCCTGCATATCAGCTCTGCCTCCGTCACATATGAGCAGCCACAGACTTCAGCAGCACAGCAGGTCACTGCCGAAGTGTTTTCTGACTGCTGCAGTTTGCTGCACAAACAAGAACATATTTCTTCAGACAGGACTGAAGAGCATGTTCTGGCCACAATCCATCCCTGAACTGTCTGCCCACACATGTGCTTATTTCAGTGCTGCAAGAAGTAAACGTTATACATAGAAACAATGTTATATATGCATGTGTTAGAAACGTGACTGGATCTTCATTTACATTCTTAAACTAAATAAAGAGAAGTCGGTTCAACAAAGACTCAAAACTTTATAGTTTTGCTTTCATTTATTGAGAAAAATTATCCAACATTGAATTTCTTTAAAGTTAAATTAAAAGTTAAGTTAAAAGTGCATCTACCTTTGTTTACAGTGACAAAGTGAATCCCTTGAGTATCTTGGATCCAAACTTGGATTTGGAACAGTCCACCAACCAGAAATATCCAGCCAACAGCGTCCTGTGGGCAGCGTCCTGTGAGCACTGATGAAGGACTAGAGGATGACCAGCACAAACCATGCAGAAACAGATGAGCTTCCTTCTCTGATTATACATCTAAAAGGTGGATCAACTGGGTAGACGTTTCTAACAGAGTGGACAGTGAGTGGACAATGTGTTGATAAACTCCAGCAGTACTGCTGTCACTGCTGTCACTGCAGTGCTGACAGTGACCCGCCACCCAAATAATACCTGCTCTGTGGTGGTCCTTCAGGCTCCTGACCACTGAAGATCAGGGTGAAAGGAGGGTAACAAAGCATGCAGAGAAATAGATGCACTACAGTCTGTAATTATAGAACTCCAAAGTGCTCCTGTATGTGGAGTTCATAATTTGTGTACAAATTGTGGCAACCAGGAGGTGGTTATAACATTGTGATTCACATATGGTTGTGCTGTAGCTGAAGATTGAACTGGTGTCAGTGCTTTGATGCTTGTGCCATCAAGAACCTTTATTTTTTGAACACTCAGTAGAACATTTGTTAATTAAATCCAGCATGTATTCAGCCAGAGAGAGCAAAACATTCAAATGACCAATATTTCAATACGCACAATTTCTTCATTACAAAAACAACAACAAAAAAGGTCCAAGAGAAGGTTCAAGCCATGTAAGATCAGTTCCAGCAGAGAAGTCTCGCCACATCCTTGTTTTCTGTTTACGGAAATTTTCGAAAAGCATGATTAACGAATGTAGCTTCTGCCTCACTTGCTATTTTCCTTGAACAAACGTCCAATCAGGCCCAATTGTGTTTCTCCCATTCATGTGTGCAGTACAGCTGACCTTGTGAGTGCAGTGCACGGCAGACACCCAGAGAGCAAGAACAAATTAAACAGTGTGAAAACATATCAAATTCCAGAAAGGCTGTTCTATGGTCTACAGATCACCAATAGATAAGAAGTATTGAATTTCATTCTGGTGTTGCCTTAACACACACAGGCTCTTCAATGGCTAGAGCCCACACATACCCTGCTCAATTTAAGGCCATGCCAATAAATCAATTGTTAGGTTAGCTGGGGTGTGTACTGCTGCCTGAGGAAACCTGACTGTGTGTGTGTGTGTGTGTGTGTGTGTGTGTGTGTGTGGGTGTGCGTGCATGCATGTGTGTTGTACCGTTTGCCGTTAAGCCCAAGCCCCACAGTCACAATCATCATTTGTTAGCTCTCCTCAGAGAGCTAAACATGGCCATTAGAGATGCTGGCCCACGCTGCTAATTCATCAGCAGAATGAATGGCTGCTCAGCTGCGTGTGATAATCAGGATTAGGCTTGATTTTGGCCTGATCTGTCACCGAGGTTACGATATGTCACTCTGAGGATGCGCACGCATCCATACACGTGTCCTAACAAGCACATGTAGATGCATGCACACTTTGAGCAGAAATCGGAACAAGTTATCCCACATACATTTCGGATCTTTAATTCTTCCATCCCGGGATCCACTGGGGGCAGTTTCATGCTGGTGTTTGAAGCTTCATATCTCAGGATCAGAATAACGTACAGACATGATACACATATCACAATAAACCACAGGATGTATTATTAGAATTGTAGAATTATCAGCGAATAATCGAGTTCGGAAAATAGCTTAAATTCACTTTGTTCCAACTGAATTAAATCCTAGTTTAAATACCAAAGGAGCCTTGCAGTGTATATTTACTGCTCTGTCCACATGTACATGCTCGACCTGCATGCAGACTCTGACTGATCAGCGAGAGGGTCAGGGTTAATGACATCCTTGCCCCAGATATTGGGTGTCACCTGAACACCAGTGCAGCAAACACAGATTAGATTGTGTTAAACACCACATACCATATCTATTCATATTCCATTCATCAATTCTCCTTCCGAAGAAGAGGAGCTGCATCTTAAGGAGCCATGTACTCTTAAAACATCCACACGTCTGCACTTACAATTCTGTTGAAGGGAAACCAACATCTTCACTCAGAGAAATGACTCTGAATGCAACCTCGATGGTGATGGTGTTGGTTTCCCCTGGAGATGAATTGATATGTGGTATTTAAACACGATCTGATTTTCTTGTGTTGTGTTTGTTACACTGCTGTTCAGGCAAAATCCTCCTCTTCTTATTATTACTCTGACACTCTCTAACTGACCCTACCATTCTGTTCTTTCTGTTTGTTTATTAGGACTGTGGGTGTAATCTATATCTATGGATCCACTGCTGCGCCAGTAGATCTAACCCAAGGTTAACATAGACGGCCTCTCCTTGGCGAATAGAAGTTTTTTGAAGAACTTATTATTGTAAATATTAAAAATATCCAAAATATCCAATTTAATCATTACAAATAATGATTGGAGAAAACTGTCAGCACAAAAACACTCTGGATGATCAATTTTCTACAGGATGTCCGATGTATAAAATGTTTTTCTGTCCATATAAGGAAAATTGTAGGCAGTTGTGAATAAGACCAAAATGACCAAATTCATACAAATATTCTGTAAATTTTTACTCAAATGATCATTTTGATTTTGAATAGCCTATGATGTCCTGAGAATAATAATATCTGGCATCAAACTACAAATATAGCCCACAAAATTAGCCTAGAGTTCTAAAGGTTACAGGAATTTTCAAAGCAATATTTCAGCAAAACGTACAATGTATGCAATTTTGTTGAGCAGCCAAGGTATGTTTCGTGTCTGGGGTTTTGCACAAAAGATAAGATAAGATAATTCCGTATTTGTCCCGCTGTGGGGAAATTCACAACAGATTATGGACTAAAGGAGGCCTATATAACACCTACTGTATTTGCATTGTGGAAATGTTAAAACCCTGAACCAGTTCAAAATTAATGATAGTAATTTTCTGTTGAGGTGAAACTGGTGAATTACCTTTTTTATACTCTTTTATAACAATATACTCGGACTTCTTCATTTTAATATATATTTACACACACACACACCCACACACACACACACACACACACACACACACACACACACACACACACACACACACATGCAAGCAAAATTTCTCAAGAAATCAAAACAAATTGAAATAGTATTATATATGACATTGCTTTTTACTTTATTTCTAGACATTTCTAATTTGTTCTACTAATTCTATCACCAAAAACAAACCACTGAAAGTTTTTGTCTTTCTAGAAAATGACCTAATATGCATAAAAATGTCTAAATACTGGTAAAAATAATATTAAAGTATTCTTTAAACAGCACATTTGAGTGCTTTCCGGCTCCCAGCACAACTTATTCAAGCAATCGGCTCATGCAGAGTTGCAGTGGGTGTGTTAAAGCAGGGAATCCACTAACATGTGAAGGGCAGGGGCTCTCCAGGACCAGGGTTAAGAAATACTGATCTAAGGTTCAGGTGCATTCCAATGATAAGCCTTGAACTAGTCAAGGCAAAAGCCATATTCATCTGAACACTATGTACCCAAACAGCCTGTGCGCCTGAGCCCTTCTAACAGGATCTGTCTGGCTGGGATAAATATAAACAAAATGTTCTGCAATAAGCTGGCTTGCTTTAGACTGTCCAAAGGAACTGGCATGAGTTTAATAAGCGACCAGTGAGTGCCCATGCCCACTAACAATTAAACACAATCAAACTGAGAACAGCTTGATAGGACGGACCGACGCTCGTGCACACACACACACACACACACACACACACACACACACACACACACACACACACACACACACACACACACACACACACACACACACCCTCATAAACACAAAAGGGACAATGCTGATAGATGGTTGTAAGTGTGAGCTATAAGGTGCCATTTTTACCTGTCAAGGGACCTTTTAGACATGATTACACATGATTAATACCTTTCTCCATCATAGCTATTCATTACCATCCCTCTGTGTCCCTGAGGAGCCAGAACACGCAGGAGCAAATCACTCAAGGGAGTTTTCAATTTAGGCTTTGGGAGGGGAAAAAAAATGGCTTCACATAACAGCCCCGCACACACTCCACATTATTTATATATATGTTTTTGTGATGTTCATGTCGCTCCACTGCCTGTTGTTCCAAATATGTTGTGATGAGCACAAATAGCCCTTTTGTGATGCTTCGTTCTCGTACATTTTGTCGCAGATCGTTGTTTTCACGCTCAGCTGAAGGAGAGACGCGGCCCACTGCCATGGCAGCTGCTCTGGGTTTAACCATTTTTCTCTTACAGCAGAGCAATTTAAAGCTCGCACCCAAACACTTACACAGCGTGCAAAGCGTGACGATCACCCACACCGGTTTATCATCCTTCCATTTGCGCAAGGCACGAGGCAAGAGATTAAATTGTATTTCGAGATTTTTGCTTTGGACAGTTCTCATTCCTAGCATCCATCCATTTGTTTCAGATCATTTCTTTGTCTCTCTCTCTCTCTTCGGCTCGAGTATGACTGCAGGGAATGAAAGGGATTGCATGTAAATGCATGGTAAATGATTGCTGCTAGTGAATGCACACTGATGCACTACTGACTTATACACTATGCACCACAGGCCAGACTAAAATCTCGAACTGTGCTGAAGCCATGCAAAGTGTGTAGCGCTTGTGTGTAGTTAGTGCTACTCATAAGGTCATCCTAGTACTGTACTGATTGATCACAATAGTGATCAGTGTGCTGATCTTTCTGAGTGCTGCAGTATGTTTATATGCCCAGATAAAACCAATCAGAATTGACATTAGTGTTATAGTTTAGAGACCATTAAAGATGAGGTCAGCTCAAGGCCGAGACTGGGTTCCATGAATCATGACCAGGATATCTGCTCAATGCAAATATTAGGGTTCATTGATTGAATACTGATGAAGAAAAGCAGAGTTATTTTGTACTGTTTATTAATCTATGCTCAGTTTAATGTTGGTTAATATTCTGTTGCATTAGGCTAAACCTGGTTTTCTCTTTGCTCAGTCATTGTCTCTCTGATGACTGATCTACTGTGTTGCGAAGCTGAGAAAAAATGCAAAAACTTCTAAAAGTGTCCTAACTGTCCTAACTTCTAACGTTCTAAAATATGATATGGCATCGCTGTTAACTTGCGCAAACCCAGCAAGTCCCCGGAATTGCAATTCCAGCACGGTTGTTAGTACTGCTGCTTATAGAGGTCGAATGGTGATGCCAAACTGGAGAGATTTATACATTTTCTTTCTAATTTGTGCAAGATCACAAAAACATCATGAATGGACGTAATACAAAAACGTGTATTCATGTTTATTTGTTCTTCATTTCTCTTCCATGGCAGAGTAATGCCAACTTTAGTGTTTCATCACATCATCTGTTTAGTGTTTAACAGGATTTTTACTGGATTCACAATTGTGCCCGTATGACTGATGGGCAAGCCGAGGGTGTTCTATATAGATACAGCTGTGCTGACCTATACAGAAATGCACAGGCGATCAGTTTGAGAAACATATCTGTTCTCCAGCTTTATAAGACACAGAGTAGCCTGCTAAATGCAAAGGTACCAAACATTGTAATGCTTTTTTTCCAGAAAAGTCAGCCTCATTTGATCCTCTTCAAGGACAGACGCCAATGTACATAGATAAACTGGACAGCTTTAATAGTTTTTGTATTAAAGCAGAGCTGGATTGTCAGCCGTAATAGTTTAATGATGCAGATGGGACTCAGATGAACTACTGTTGAGAGTTTGCCTTCATTTCCAGCCTTCCTCCATTTGTTTTTGGTAAAACGTTTGGCTCTCTCTTCTGCTTTACTTCACAGTGGTTTGCAGGAAAGGAGAAGGACTGCTTCTAGATGCACTGTAAATAGTTTGTGCTGGTGAAGGCAAAATGGTGCATGCTACTGACTGGCATCTGCAGTGCCAGAATTAATGTAAAAGAATTAAGATGGCTGGAGATATGTAGAGAGGAATGACCTCACATGACTTTCCTTCTGTGAGAAGAGTACAGAGAATGTACATTATATGGACCACAATATATAGGACCCCTGCTCATTCACTGTTTCTTCTGAAATCAATTGTATTAAAATTAATGTATCCTGCTATTTTCTATTGTATTTAGTTACAGGAGCATCCATGGGGTCAGGGTGTTGGATGATCATCCCACCTCATCCCTAATTTCACAGCTCAAGTACTGGGTGAAAGGCCATCACTAGAGAACACAGTTGCAGTACTCCACAGCTCAAAGCTGGGGACTTTATTCCCTTTTTGCCCACACCTGGCTTTAGGCAAGGAGCCGATAGGTTTATATTTATCTGCTCCAGAGAGTCTTATTCTATTGGCAGGACTTTTATACATGGACTAGAAGGGATGTTCATGAACATTTGGACACATAGTGTATATTAAACACTAAATGCAGATGTGTCAAAGAGAAAAGCTGAGTGAAAGGTTTGATTTGTTTCATTTTGCCATATTGCCAAGCATTCCGAATTGGACAGTTAACCGTAAATGGGAGCTGATGGGAAAGGAATTAAATTTTTTGCTTTGGATCAAACCTTTGGCTTCCTCTCTGCTTCACTTCACCATGACTGCAGGAAATGAGAGAGGTTGCTTGTAAATGCATCATAAATGTTTATTGCTAGTGAATGCACACTGGTGCAATGGGTACATTTGATGAGTAAAAAAATTGGGGAATGACAACATATTTTATTGGTAAAGGGAAAGTGCACAACTTCACCTTCCCTATTTTTTTTATTTAGTTTATTATTATTATTGTTATTTTTACCATTTCTTACTTTACGACATAACATACATTTGGTGGTTTTATAGTATTTACATTGTGTCCAGATTTCTTGATGGATGGACCAGTAGATTTTTACACTGGTTCCCACCCATTCTAGAGACAATTGTCCATGACTTTTCATATTTCATATTATATTAGGGTTATTATCTCTTAACAATAAAGCTAAGGGGATGTGGTGTCACATTATTCTAACTCAGCATTATGGAACTTTGGTGGAGATGCATGAGAGTCATATTAATGTAATATAGATCTATCACCTCACTCTACAGGATTTCTTTCACTTTCAAAGATGCCTCTATATTTCTCAGCTTGTCAACAAATGCATGTGCAAAATGTATCTTTCAGTAGAGGATCAAAGGGTGATTTTTTTAATGTTCTTGATTTTTTTATTTGCTTAACTGAATTATAATAAATTACACTTCTCTACTCTAGGAGATACCCAACAGAAAATATCAACGATTGGTGGTTGCACAATTTGCTTAAGTCTGCTTTAAAAGGCCTTAAGTATGCTGGATGGTAGTGTTTTCTGTTTTGAACATCATATTCTGCAGGACATTTGCATTTTTCTTTTATTTTGCATGAGTTTTCCATGACTGGAATGTTTGTCAATGGTTTTCCAGGTTGGATGGCTCCTGCTTTTGTTGTTTCATTGAGACATTTGAAATGACGCGAGTGAAACAGTAAGCTGAACCATAGACCTGTCTTACCCATTCCTCTCACACACTGCAGACCAACAGAGGAGACAACAGAGCCTCATTACTGCCATTATCCATTTAAATAATAAACCACTGCAGTGCTGCCACAGCCTTCCAATGTCAGCGAAGTGTTATTTTTGCAGTCTATTGTTTGGCTTGCAAAATGCAGTACATTAGACTGCTGTTCACTGTAAAATATGGAAGAAATATAAATAATGAATGAATCATTCCTGTGTGGCAAAGTCTGCTTTCATGTGGCACTGTGACCTTTTGGTTTTTTATAGCAAGTGCAATTAAAATATACGCATTCTGCAGCAGTCCATGCATATACATGTGTTTGTGTGCGTCTGCAGTACTACAGCAAGCTCTCATCTGTGTGTAGGAGCACGAGAAGTAATGGAAGTGGAAGTGTAGGAGGAAACCATCTCCAATGGCTGCACAACCAGTGGTGGGTAGTGTAGCCTAATCCAATTCTGAAGTTATGTTATTGTTACTTCTGTGAAATAACAAAAAGAAGAAGTAAAGCTGGCCTGGCAAAAACAGCCTGAGTAGGAGGGGCAAAAGTAGGTAGGTAAAACAACTTCACCAACAGAACTGCAGTAAAACTTTCTTTTGTACATCCAGCATTTTTCAGCAGATTGCTCTTTTCCTTATGTGATCCTTTCTGTCTGGAGTAAAATAATAAAGCTTGAAAGTGAATGCTCCTCTGTAAGCAACCAAACGGCAGTGCAGGTACCACCACAACTGAACAGAATGAAACCTGAAAGGGGGAATTAGGAACTCGATCTGACTGGCTACAGTGGAAGTTAAGTAGATTACCTTCTTCACAGACATATTTTAGAACAAGTACAAGTTTCAGTTGAACATACTTAGAAGGATACAACTGAATTTTTAATGGAACACTGTAAAATATATAATATTTAAATTACTGATTCTATGTGTTAAACATCCAGCAAATACTGAATAAATGCTGGAAAAAACCTGCTTTAACCTTTAGAACTCTAGACTAATTCTGTGGGATGTTTTCATAGTTTTCGTACTTTAATTCACCAAAAATGGAAAAATATTTATAGGAGACCAGATATTGTTCTTTTTGGGAGATCCTAGGCTACTCAATGTTGTTGTCTTCATTAGAAATGTACAAATTACATTAAATTCATACACATACTTTCATCTTAGAAATCCTGTTGGACTTCAGACAGACAGTTTCTGAGCTGAAAATGCAAGAAGTTTGATGAACTATTTGTAATGATTCGATTGACAAGGATATTTACAATAAACATTTTTTCAAAATACTTGACAGTAGACCAAATAAAATAAAAATACAAACTGAATATCCATTAATATATTTGTTATTTATATAGGTATCACTATTATCCCTTGTCATGACTTATATTATGAAATTTGAGCACTGTGTGAGCAAAGAAAGAGAACAAATAGCCCCTCCCTTTCCATTTTTCTCTAAAATATCTGGGTTAGTGACATTTAATAATTGTTATTATTATTATTATTATTATTATTATTATTATTATTATTATTATTATTACTGGATTTCAAATAGTTTAAGTGTCTGTTACAGCTGTGAGACAATGGCATTGTTGAATGGTTGGATGCCCAATATTTAGCACATACATTAGTAAATTTTCCTTATGATTATGATTGTTTGTTTTTTGCTTTCTTGTAAGTTTACTAAGTTCCTCTAAATGGATGAGAGAAGCTCATCATTTTGTTGTGTGGGTTTAACATACTTTGGCCTTGTTATTAGTGAGGTTTATGTGAGCAATCCCCATTGACATGTAACAGAGTAAATGTAATTATTAAATGTATTTCATAAAGTGTCTACACTATTACCATCACCTCTTCCTTCTGACCACCCCTTCCTGCTCTCCATCCTCTCTCTGCAGGCCCAGGTTGTATCCTGGAGAGGGGTTTAAGTGGTTTCTTGCTAGTGGCAGAGGTTAGAGCCCCTGAGCTCTGTGGAGGAACATAAATCAGCTTTCCTGAGTCATGAGGGAGGATGAATTTCTACAGGTATCCATCACAGAATGAGGAACTACCACAGCTTCTGAGGGCCTTGTGATGTTCTTAGTTAATCACAGATAAGCCTGAGCAAGTTAAACAGCTGTTGATGAGCTATTCATTATAAAGGTCCACAATATCCAGTACGAATGATTTTGTCATCGCTGTGAAGTGATATATAGGATAAACTGTGGGTCCACACGCACAGTTCAATGGTTTAAATTATTCGTATATTACAGTTATGTCTGTAGATTTTTCGACAGTGTCACGATTTGTGTAATATGGCCTCTGTATAGCATAAAGGATTTGAAATGAAAGAACGAAGATGAGACTGAAGTGTAGATTTTCAACTTTAAGTGGTTTAACACAACCTTTGCATTAGAATAGAGGAATTACAGCCATTTGTTTCGTAGTCCTTCCATTTTCAGAAACTCAAACTGGACGAACTAACATCAGTATCAATGTAAGGAATATTTAATACTTGGACACAAATCCTTGGTCATTACCAAATGCCAAGCTTCCTTTTCTGAAGTGCTTTAGGTCTTTTCTGCAGCTGTGCTTTACTACAGGAACACAAGACCCTTAAGAACTGTCTACTTTTATTTACTTTGTTTGTTTGTGAAGAGCTTGTATTTTTTCATGGTATTTTTAGATGCATTCTAGCAGTCTAGTCTGGCTTGTCTGTTTGAAAGTTCTACAGTTTTTGCATCAATAGATAAACTCCCTTCATTTGCATTAATGAAGGCATTTCTTAATTGTAAAAATGTGATAATTTGAGGATACGCCTACTTTCACAAGAGTGTTGACTTGATTAGCTGTTATAGAGGCATTTTATCACCAAGTAAAATCTGTAGTTCTGTTGTATTCCATTGCTTTTTGCTGTGGCTGAACAACTTTGATTATAAGAGTTTCAACATGCCAAAGTATGTTTTTTTTTTTTTTAAGAATTAGACTGTATCAGCCAAATACACTTCTATTTTTGTAACATCCTGAAAGACACAGGTTCAGAAATAATTTAAGCCCATCTGTTTGCTAGAAAGATGTAACTGGATGCGCAATATGATGCAAAAGAGAGAAAGATATTGTTTGGAGTGTCTGTATCACTTATAAATAATGCTATTTCAGTATAAATAACTACTGTGTGGTTAGAGCAATTTCCCACCTACACTAGCCATCAAAGTTAACATCTTTAACAGAAAGCTGCTCTTGCCATTATTTATTAGCAAAATTGAGGGATTTACTGACAAAAGCACATCCGAAGGCATAATAAAACCTCATACATTTTATTCCATTGTAAAGACATCAGTAATTAAAAGCACTCAAACCTTTCAGGTGTTTAATGTACCTTTGAGACCTTTGTCAGTGTGTATGACAATCAGAGAAGAGCAAAAAAGTGTGGTTTTTGTAATGTAATACCTTTGAATGTAATATGTAACTTTGAAATTAATGCATATGTGTGCTTTTAATAATAACAAACCATTATTTGAGCAGAACCTCTCCTCCATACCAAGTAAGACACTTTAATTATGAAGCAGAGTGCTGCAAAATATACACAATCTTTGGGTAACAAAAGCTTTACAGCATTTTTTCACAAGTTCTTGAGAAAATTAAAAGAAAAATATCCCCAAAGGTTAATGATCAGTGACAAAAACTAAACAGAATAGGTCATTTCCAGATTGAAGGTTAAATATTAGACTGGGCTCCTGGGTGGCATTACTGTCTATATCTGTCTGTTCCCTTCAATATTGCAGACATACTTTTCCCCCTTGTTGACAGTGTTATGCCGGTTGGCCAGCTCAACTCTTGACCAGCATAGGGTATATATATATAATTTTTTGAGTTTGATGGTTTAGCTCTACAGGCATGAACAACTTCACCAAGCTAAACAACCAGCATGACCAGGTTTGACCATGCTTGCTGACCAGGATGACCAGCACAACCAAGCTGGTTGACCAGCTTGACCAACAAATGTCAGAGTTGACCTTAGGAGTGTAGTGCAATTTTTGGCCTCCCAGATGTGTTTCAGACCTGTCAGAGCATATCAATCAATGAACGTTTTCATCCAACCCTAAACATAATCTAGCAGTGTGTACTCAATCTGCATGGGTCCAGTCAATAGCCAGTTAAAACTCAACTGGAAAGTTATTAGGCAGTATTTTATTTTACGTTCCCCCTTGAATGATGTAGCAGCTACATTCTGGCACGATGTAATCTGCTATGATCTGTGGAAAAATGATGCATTATCTGACATAAATACTTTGGGTAGAATAATAAATCATAAAACACATTTTATCCCATTGTGAGGACAGACAGTCTTTGGTGGGTGCGGTGGGAGAAAGTCTTTGGTGGGTGTAGTGGGAGACAGTCTTTGGTGGGGGCGGTGGGAGAAAGTCTTTGGTGGGTGTAGTGGGAGACAGTCTTTGGTGGGTGCAGTGGGAGAAAGTCTTTGGTGGGTGTAGTGGGAGACAGTTTTGCTGGTTACAGATGGAGAGGCAGTGTGTGTAGTGATCTGCTGAGCGGTGCACACCACCCTCTGCAGAGTTTTCCTCTTGAGAGCAGTGCAGTTCCCATAAGAGGTGTTGATGCAGCCTGTCAGGATGCTCTCCACTGTGCAGGGGTAGAACAAACCTCTTCAGCCTCCTGAGGTACAAGAGGCGCTGTTGTGCCTTCATCACCCCTGTGGTGTGTTCTGACCATGTAAGCTCCTCAGAGATGTAAACACCCAGGATTTCATAATAAACAAGCAGGCTTATTTGAGTCTTTCAGTGAAGCCATGGAACATTTCTCTGTTCAATACCTAAATAACCTTCATGTCTTTGAAAAGCATGCTTTCTGGTTGCATCCTTGGTAGCACTATGCATGAATTCTTGATTCAGCTGGGACTTTCATTTTGTTCAACTGATGCTTCAGCATTTAAAATTGGTTCCTGACCATTTTGATGGTTGCTGTGATTTATGAGTCTGAAAATGGGCAGCTTTTAAGATTTACTTTCAGTGTATGCACCTTGTTCACAGATGGTGGTGCCACAGGTAGTGTGTGTGTGTGTGTGTGTGTGTGTGTGTGTGTGTGTGTGTCACACAGTTCCTGGTGCCTAGGGTTGTGGGTTCCATCCCTGCTAGGGTCAATGTCTGTGTGAGGAAACCCTGTGTCCATGTGAGTTTCCTCCCACATTCAAAAATAGCAAGTGGTAGGTGAATTAGCCATGCCAAATTGACTCTTGGTGTGTGTGTGTGTGTGTGTTTGTGTGTGTGTGTGTGTGTGTGTGTCTGTGTGTGTGTGTGTGTGTGTGTGTGTGTGTGCGTTTGTCTCTATGGTATCCTGTGATTGACTGGTGCCCTGTCCAAGGGATATCCCTGCCTTGCGCCCAGTGATTCCAGGTATGCTCTGGATCCATTATAATCCTACTCAGTGGATAAGATAATTCCTGCCAGACTGAGATTCCCATTTAAATATGTGGAAGTTTATTTCCTGAGAAAATGATGCTTATTTAGCATTGTATGACACTCTTTCAAGGTCTGACCGCCAGATACAGTCTATAGGTGCTTTCTGAAGCACATTGTCAAAAATTTAGAGCACATTTCTGGGAGAAACTTTCTGAGGTTGAGAAGTATTTTCCGAATCACATGTCAAAAGTACAGAGTCTTTCTTTGCCTAAAATTATTTTCCAGAACCCTGCTGACGTGTGTAGTTTGAAGACGCATCACTGGAATTGGCAGCTGGAAATATTCTTTCTTCACACCTTTCTTTACATCCTGCACAACCTGAGAGACTCATCTTCTCGACAGTGACCAGAGAGTGAACTCACCTGTTTTTTTTTTCCTTAGCCTGTTCAACAGTTTGAGTATGGAATTGGCAGTGTGTAATAAATCCCTATGCTGTTATAAATGCACATAGTTTTGACTTTTCACAGCTTTTGAGGTTCTGAGCATGAGGCAGTTTCATCAGTTAGTGTGTTTATTTTTCTATTGGCTGAAATCTGTGGAAGATATCTACAGCATTTATCTGAGTCTGTCACTATAGGAACAGCACAACTTCCTGTTAATCTTCATTGTTCGCTGTTTCTGTCACTGTTTGATGAATGGCTTCCTGAGCTGCCCTTCCACACTGACAGTCATTTAAGTTTTAGGAAACCGAGACACTTTGTGAGACACTTTGCGAGCTGTTAATTGCCATTTTCTAGGCTTCATAACTCAGGATCAGATTAAACTACTGACTTAATACATATACCTTAAAAAACTATTAAACTATTGTTTATTTGCTCACACAGTGTTCAAATTTCATAATAAAAGCCCTGAGAAGGAATAATACTGATACTGAATACTGGTTACAGATACAAGACCACCTGGCATCATTATAATCATTCCATGTAGTATTTTAGGGAGAACTCTTTGAGAGAGAATGACTGTCCAACGCTGAAGTGTCAACTCACACCCCTAGATCCCAATTCCATTCCTGGATCCTGACAGCTAATTTGCACTATACAGTCACCACTTTTCTTGGTCATCTAATGGCAACATACATTAGAGTACAGTAGTTGAGTTTGATCTTGATCTCAAAACCACAAAGGAATGGTCTTTATCTTGTCTCAGTTTTAACATTATTGAAGTTACCAGGGACCAAAAAATTAGATCAGAGTGGTAGATGTATCCTGGTCTCTCTTGGTTCAGCATCACCTCTAATGGTCAAGACCACTGCGTCACTAATCCATCCATCCATAAATCCATAAATCCATAAATCCATCCATCCATCCATCCATCCATCCATCCATCCATCCATCCATCCATCCATCCATCCAAAAATATATCTGCTTCTTCCATGTAGGATCATGGTAGGTCTGGATCCTACCTGGAATCACTGGGCATAAGGGAGGAATACTCCTGAATGGGACACCAGTCCATCAGAAAGCACTAATACAGTGCATAGCCCTTCACTGCTGGGGTCTAAATTTCAAATTTTCCTTTCTGTATGTTCATGTACAGTTAAAAGCTAGATTGTTTTAAAAATATATATTTGTGGGTGAAACCACCCACTGCTAGATTTTCTTAATGTAGAGTTTCCACATCCACGATTAAGTCAATCCTAATTAGGGCCTTGTTTCCATGCAGATTTGCGTTGATTGATTTAAATCAGAGTGGATCAAAGTTTGATTAGTAAACTTGATTAGAGTATTGTTTGGGGTCAATTTGAAATAGATTATACACCCACTGCTTTTCCTGCATAATTAGAATAATGGATATATACTGAATGAGGAGTTTATTTTTTTTATCTATAATTAAGATCTATATTATATTAAGTCTAATAATGAATCATCACATAGTACTTAGTAATATCTTGTATATTTGATTAAAAATGAGTACTATGTTTGTTGGATTTACTGTGTCTACTGTCCAGGGAAGGCTTTGCATGGGATTGCATATGGGTCTGGAAACCTTAGTATATCAAATACTATTAAAATATATTGTATGAAGCAAAATTCTTTTGGTTCAAGCAGTAAAGAACAGGCACATCATTTTGCAATTTTTTCTTTTAGGGATTGAAGTGTTTAGGTGTGACCAGTCTACTGTATATTCAGTGTGAACAGAATCTACACTGTAAACAGTATTCAATGTAAACAGAGTGTAAATGTTTGTATTTAAATGTGATTTGGCTTTTTGCTGTGTATTTATGAGCTGCTGGGAAGAGTGCTTTCAATATTTAAGCAGTCTCTGACATGTCCTGAAGTCTACTTGTGGTCAGTGTGAAGGGAATACTGCTGATTGTTCTCTATATGGAGTCCCGTCACTGTTGGACATCTCTCAGACGTCTGTGCCACAGCCTGGTGCGGCTATAATTGAATTCATTAATGGATTAAGGGCCCAGGCCAGGAACGCCCCCTGAGGCACCGGGCTGCACGCCACTCTCTTTGTCACTGGATCTTGCGGAGGAGGACCAGCTGAAGCAAACCCTGCAACCCCCACACCCACACCACAACGAAGCACCCTCCTCAGATGTCCCAGGCCTTCTGGAGCCTGGATCAACCCGTGGCTCTTCTAATCTGTGCGGCCCAGAGCCATGGCAACATCGTGTGGGGCCAATACGATTTTTGTCCAAGCAGCTCATCCAACAGGGGGTGGTGACCTTGAGTGACCTTTGACACTGGGCCATGTGTTGACATGGAGCTGGGTAATCAAAATCAGCTCTCTTGCCTTTATGAAGTGCAGGTGGAGAGGCATGCTGCTTAATCAAAGGCGCACACTGCAGGGAGTATGGAGGTTACAAAAGGCTGGACAAGACAGATGGACACACTCACAGAGACCAGTGGACCAGGACAGGGAACACAACCCCACACTTAGGTGGGCCTGTGGAGCCACATGAGCCCAGGATTGGAAGATGTAAAAACGTACATTTCCACCGAAATGCAGTGACTTTTTCATCCTAATCTACAATCTTAACAAGAATGGTGTAAAGGGTTGTTTAGAGGGGTGGAAGACACTTTCTTAGTTCAAAATTCTGAAAACCTGTGAAATCAAAAATATGCTGCCCATTGGCTTAAACAATGCTATGAGAAAGTCACTGGGTTTGTGATGAGCGACAGAAGCTATATTCGACTACAAAAAGGTTTTGTATTTAGTAAAGGCAACAGATCTACAAGGAACCATGACAACTCAAATAACCATTTCAGTGTTTAAATGGCTGTTCTCTGTGATAGAAATCCTGTTGTATATGTTATCAGATCTATAAAAAACCAACAAGGTTTCCACTATAGTATGTTAAAGCGTTAAACTGTGGAGGAACTGGTACAGACTGGTAAAGTATCCATGCCATGAAGTATTGAGAACAAAGGAGGCCTTACACTGTATTAGTATAAAGTTCATGAATGTACAGATGTACCTAGAAGGAAGTGTTGGACTGGAATCCTATTCAGAATATAAAGGTCACCAAGCGCAAGAAATGTTAATGTTTGTTAATGCAACATGCCAGATGTCTCTGCATAGTGTTGTAGAGGTTCCTAATGGTGTCCTGTGATAATCCATCCCATCTTGAATATTCTCACTCATTTCCTGTAGATGTTGTGTTATGGGTAGAGCGTTGATCATGCATCCAACAGCGTCCCACACATTTAAAATAGGTCTGGCGATGCAGCTGTTGGAACAGTTCTCGCACAGTTCTGATGGTTGTCTCCACTAAAAGCAGGACTCATCACCTAAGTTGACCGTTGCCATTCTGGGACAACACCACTGGAGTCTTTGGTGACACTGACGTGGTGTAAAGTGCAGTCTTCGTATGTTTGTATGCATGGACTCCTGCATGGTGCAGCCGTCTGCCAATGATGCTGGCACTAGCAAACGACAGTTGGGTCACTCCTTACATGTTGGACACTCCATCGGTTCTCCTTCTCTGTGGTTTATGTAGATCTTCCAGATCCTTCATGTCACTGGTGCATGCCTTCTACTATTCACTGCTGATAACAGTATGGTATGGTAATATCCACACAACCTGTATATAAACTCATCCCGCTTCCCAGAGTCCTACAATGCAAGCATACTTCATATTTCGCTTGCAGACGATGCTACCAACACAACAGCATGAATCAGAATGGAAAGCTCATAGAAAGAGATGACCTTATATAGTCAGTCTGGTACACCGACTAGGCCTGTCCTTGCTTACATCACATGCATGGCTGAGCATAAAATTTGTCAAACCTACTCACCACGTTTCATTCCACGCAAACAGATCCCTTCTGGGTGCAACTGTTTTGTTGATTTAACTATTTTCATTTATATTAGTTTAATTTGTGCGATTGAGAATAAAGCAAAACCTCTTTTACAGCATTTTTAACAATGTTAATTGATGATTATCCTTCCTAATCTGACTGTGTTCAATATTTTTGAAGACAGTGTAAATCAACAGTCATAGGTTTTATTCTGAAGGTGAAGAGCTTCTGCCACAGCATGGCTATTAGATGAGAAATATCATTTGTCATGTTCATCTTATCCCATGTAACCATCTGGCTTATGCATATTTCTTATTAATGTCCTTATCAATATTCATCAGCTGGTATATATTATTCATAATATAATCACTTCTTATAGATGGCTACATGAACATAGGGGCTATGTAGAAAGCACACAAGGATTAGAGTGGGTATTGTGGCTTATTAAGGGACAGATATTCCAAAAGAAAAAGCAAAATATTCATATTTCTAATTCAGAATACATTAAGCATGTTGGCTGCTGCTGGGGTAAAGATACATCATCACTCTGAGGTGCAGGGGTCTAGGTGAGAAAAATCCTTTCTTGTACCCCTAATGGGTTGTTAATAATTAAAACAGCTAACAGAGCACCAGATAATTATGAACTACATGGATTACTGTAATGAACAATCATTACAGTGATCGAACACAGAATCACAGTGTTGGACAGATAATGAAGATTACATGTGACTTGAGGTTTCGCTGAGGTTGAAGGACCAAACAGCTCACACTGACTGCGGATCCTCCAATCCTGTCTTTTTTTCTGTGAAATTGGTGCAATACCTATAGTGACATGTGGGAAGCCCTGCACCAACTCTACCATTTGTCTAATTCTTCATAAAGGCCTTTAGCACTCAAATGGTGGGTTTTGATTTGCCACTCTAGCAATGCTATGAGCATTGTTTTCTGAAAATGTCCTCATTTGTACCGTTAATTTCTGAATTACATTATGAACAGAAGAAATGTCTACCTAACGATGCTTGGATCAGCGCCCAATGCTGCTCATAGACTTCTCCTGCTTTGTGGGCACCAGTTATTTTCATTTTCAGAGGACTAAGCAGCTGCTTAGAGAAACATATGGCTCCTGATCACTGGAACAAGGTTTGAAGGGTATTTTTAAAACCCTGAAATTTGCATCTCCTGGCTTTTCTTAATAATGATTGCAAACAGATGAGCTCTCTGAGAGCTATAATTCTTGGGATGATCAGACATTGGCTGATCAAAAAATCCTTTATTTTTCACAAAAGTAATACACTTATTGTGCATAAATGTTAAAAATAATGTTTCATCTTTAACATGAATTTTTTTTTTGAAAATGAGTTAATCTTCTGATCACTTATCTATTGCAATGAACCTTTAGAACCCAAGGACAATATTTTAGGATGTTCTCATAGACTTACTTTTATTCACCCACAAATGTAATAGTATATAATAGGAGCCAGTCAGACATGCCAGGTGTTATTTTCAGGAGACCCTGAGCAACTTAAAATTGTCTTCATTTGAGATGTAAGAGAATTTAAATATTTATATGAATTTGAAAGAAAGAGCAAACAGCCCCTCCCTTCTCATTTTCCTCTATAACCCAATATCTGGGTCAGTGAGGTCATCAGCTCTGTCCCCTCTCACTGATCAGTAGGAGCCTGCATGCAGGTTGGGCGTGTACATGTGGACAGAGCAGTAAACATGCACTGAAACTCCTTTGGCATTTACACAGGGATTTATTGAAATTAAACAAGTGAATTTACGTTGTTTTCAGATCCTGAGCCTGCAAAGTTAGAATCTTGGGTTGTAAGAGTTAACAGAAAAATTATTGAGATAAGTATTGAACCAATAATGTTCATGTTAAAATCTTTACAATCTTTTTAATTGTTTTTGCTATTTATCAGAAGGAATTTCTGTTTTTTCACCTCAAAATTTGCTCTTAAGCATTTTTTCATGTTCATTTTTTATTTTCTTAGGTTGGTAAAGTCTTGTTATTAACCATTTTACAATGGTTATTGAATGGTATTGGTATTGAATTCACTGGTTTCTAGCAAATTTTGACTCCTGTAAAAGTTGCGTAATTTTCATTCCACTATATAAACAGCATACAAGAATGTATGATGACAGGTGTGTGTGTTGAAGGAAACTGCTTAGACCCTGGAGAAACATAGGTGTTGAAAGTGGCTTCATACCAAAACGCTATACAGTAAATGAAAAAGTATGAAGCTCTTTCCAATGAGTTACGCAATCAGTGCATTGCAAGATATTTCATTCCAAAAGCATATGAATTTAGCTCGCAGGGTGGCTTGCTCTTCAGCTGCTGAGTGGGTGTTTCATTGCTGAGCTCAGGTCAGGTCTGCATGCCTATGAATAATTAGGTGCAGTGAAAGCTAGTATTTAAGCAATATGATGGGGGGGGGGGCTTCCAGGTGTGTCGGCAGATTCCGTCTGAGGTGTGCATGTTGTGCTTTGTTCGCAGGCGATGCAGAATTCTCCACATGCCTGAGGATCCACCCTCACACGTCTTAACTTAGTGACTTGTATCTCATTTTACAGTTTGTGAAACACAGCTTCTCTCACAGTGAGATTTTAATTGTGCAGATATATGACAGGTTTTTCCAGCATCATTTTCAACTGATTTGAGGAATGATGGTGATTTCTTTTTCGCAAAGAACTGAGGTCTGAAAAAGTGGTTTCATTGCTTTCAGGAATGAATAAGATATACATTAGAATTCCTTTTTATTTTGTTCTCCTTGCCACATCTTTCTAAGAACGTCTAGCCTTGTACTATGACTTACTGACTTTTGTTCTACATTCTTAGAAAATCAATATTCTCAAGTATCTTTCTCTCGAATGCAAGATGATGTGTTTGCTCTCCGACCTCATAAATCAGCACATTTATTTGCTTTTGTATCCCATTTGGCTCACTGGCTTTCATCCACGTTGGTGAAAGGCACGACGCAGTAATCTCCAAGCAGAGGAATTGAAAGCGTGTGTGTTTTTGTTTTCACAGGAACTCGTGGAACTGTCCATGTCGGAGACAGACTCCCTTGTGCCTCCAGCACTTCAGCACACAATCTTCAGCCACCATCTGGCTTACTAGCATTGTGCTGCTCACGCAGAGAATGAGACAGAGAATATGAAAGCATTTTCTCATGCAGGAAATGGCCAATTGTAAGTGCCAGTAAGAGTGGGGCTGACGTACCGGGAGGTAAAATGTAAAATGAGCTAAAATGTTTAAATAGAGCATCTCCCATTCAAAAGGAAACATCAGCTTTGCTTTTTTGACAGATAGTTGATGATCCTTTCAGGTGACTTTATTCTGAAGACCCTGAAATAGTGACTGACTTATTTCATAAGTGTTTTATATTATGTGATCTAACAATCAAATGTAGGCTAACAATGAGTCAATGATGTGCACGTAACCATAGTTATATATACTGATCGTCCAAAAAATTGTTGCACCCTGAAGGAATCAACCAAATGCAGAGCACGACTGCAGTGGTGTCATGCCCCAGAGTCACTCAGATAGGCAGCAGTTCATCTTCAGGGATCAGTCCCTCATTTGTCTCAGTGAAAATGGCCAATAAATCCACATGTGGGGACACTGTGGTCAGTGCTAAGATCTATGGTTTGTTGTTATGCATCATGTGTCCAGAAGGCCTGGTTTCATAGGGTGGGGAGAAAGTTGGAACAATGCCAGATCACCTTTGACAGCCAATGATACATTAATCAGATCATGCAACCAGTGGCCCTAACTTTCACACTCTGGTGTGTTACTGCAACAATACAACGCTTTTCCTCATATTGCTGCCATCTCAAGGGCACAGAGAGACACAGATACTATGCCATGGCCAGTCATATTGCCAGACCCATCCCCAATGGAAAATGCTACTGGATGCGCTATCAGCGCATGATGCCGACTGCAAAATCATCAGGAAGCGAGTGAGAACATTCAAGCTGCATTGGATGGAACCTCTACATTAGGAACCTCTACAACTCCATTCAGAGACATCTGGCCTGTTGTGTTATACCTGATGCCGTACTCAAAGACACGACCTGTTCATATTTAGCTTAAAAAATATTGCCCATGTTTAATCATTTAATGTTCCTGGTACCATTTATCTTCCTTCCCAACAGCATTGCAACCAGACACTTCATTCCGGGTGCCACAATTTTTTGGCAATGAGTGAACATTTTTTACTAATGCTAATTTTAATACATATATTTTTATGTTTAATCATCTTACAGTTGTATTGAATTTAATGTTTTCTTCAATTTAGCAAAGTTTCATTATGCATTTTACAACTCCTGTCAAATTTGCATAATTCCCATGGACATCAATTTAGGAACTGGTCATAAACAGCAGGTGCTTGAAACAAACGTTTGTCATTTGTAGCAGAGCTCTGTAGAATTTTTGTAAAAAAAAAAAAAAAAAAGTATTACTGTTAATTATTTTTTTTAATTATTCAGCAAAAAACAAACTGGAACTTCAGTCTTGCCTAATTGGTGTGGGAAGGGAATGTGTGGGATCGGGCAGGCCTCTCCAGTATCCAGAAAAACTGACTCATTACTGCAGAGACTGCCTCAGAGTGAAAATACAGAGCTGGTCTAATTGACATCTCTGATTGCTCTCAATTGCGTCACTGTTAAGGTTCTCAAAGTTCTTTGGCTGACGGCAAAGGTGTTTGTATTGGAGGTGGGCATTTGATTAGGGCTGCTGAAGAGAACAGGAGCAACAGATGGTTTTTCTCCTAAAGTGGAGTCTTTCCGATTCAGCCAACACACAGTCCTACGGTGCACAGTGGAGACTGGATATTCAATGCCATAGAACAGCAGAGCGATCTGGAGGTGTGCTTTGAGAGCAGAATAGAAAGCCATTTTCGTTGAAGGGGGAAAGCTGCCAGGTGGCAGTTTGATTTGTTTTGTACTTCTCTCTGCAATGTCCTATTGCTCTGTCACCTGGGAGACAGTGACCCAGGTGTGGAGGTAATGATATCAGGAAGAATCAAAGAATAGCAGGGGAGCACGGTTATTACATCAAGGCAATCAATGTGCCAGCACAGGAGCTGTATCTTGCACTCAGATGCTTTCTCTGCAAATTATAGCTTGCATTTTTGCAGCTATGCAATAATCTACCATGACAAATGTTCTTCTGTGAGAAGTTCTTAGTTTTCTTTGAAAAGAAAGAGAACTTCAAAGTTGGCATTTTAATTGTTTTTTTTTTTGAGAACCCGTAGGCTTAATGGAGCAGTCAAGAAACTGCTTTAGGTGATTTTAAACAGCTTATGTAAAAAAAAAATTTGGCTAGCTTGGTTTTGTGATTTTAGTAAAAACATATGAAAAACGATGAAGCCAAAACATATATTAGATTAGATTCAACTTTATTGTCATTGTGCAAAGTACCAGTACCAGTAGAGCCAATGAAATGCAGTTAGCATCCAACCAGAAGTGCAATATGCAGTGTTATTTACATAAAGTGCATGGATAAAAATATGTATAAATAAGTATGGCATATATAAATGTACAAGTATGTAGTTACTTTTACCGAGAAGATGTGCAGAATGTAGTATGCATTTATATATATATATATATACTTAATATCGATTTATATATTACTTAATATCGATTTAATATCGATTTATATATTACTCTATCTATTTATCTACAATTATGAAGCTGCAGCCCCCTCACATCTGCCAATGTCAGATTTCAGAGTGATTGGTGGTGGCATCACTATGGCAACACTCCTGCATCGGTAGTGTTGTTGGCACTGCAAAGCATTAGCATACAGTATATACCTAGACACCACATTGGCCACTTTATGCTGCAATACATTAGTGTGTCCTCCATACTGGTCCAGGCAGGATTGGCCTGTCAATAGACAGTATGCACGTATCCATTAGAATTCAGTTCATTTCTGGTTAGAACTCAATAATGTTTAAAACTCTCAACCAATTTGAATGAGTCTTTATTCAAAGGTTTTCTGATCTACATTATGTACAAAAACCTTTGACTTCGGTTAATTCAATCGGGATAGAGAGCACGTGTTTCAACATTAGGCTAAAGCCAATATGGTGGGAAAGAATTCATTGTCATAAGGAATTATAGAAATGTTTGAGCATGGATTGAGCATCAAATTTAGTGAATCTGCATGAAGGGGCTTTGACTGGACGTTCACTCAGATCAGATTTGTGTGTCTTGGGGAAATCTTGAATGCTTTTTTCATAGAGGGGGCCTCAGGTGTTCAGCAGTGGAGCAGAAAATAACATGAAAGCTTAGTGGTGCTGAATGGGACTGTATGTTTCTGATGGTTCCCTCTTCCCTAATATCCTTGTGTATTTCCCCCAGTATTTGCCAGATCATAATCCATATTCTTCATTATTATTCCTCGCAAATAATGAAGACATCTGTCTGCTTTGCGCAGAGCAGCAAGCGTGTTTGCATGCTGCCGTCTGCTGTGGAGTGTCTGCCAGACAGCAATATGGGGCTGCTTTTGGGCACAGGGCCTATAGAGGCTGATGCCAGTAGAGCCGCACCCACTGCTTACAGTGAATGCCGGGCATCTACTCTGAGGTCAACCTCCTCCCAACCCCCACACGAGCAGGAAGCAACGAACAGAGGCCTACCCCTGATGCCCATGTCCTCTTGCAAGGTGCTGACTGCTGGTTTCCTTCATGCTCACATAATAATGTTTACTCAGCTTGCATTGCCGGCTCTTCATTTGTTTGTTTGCTTTCCTCTGCTCTTTGGGGGTTAATGGTGAACCTCCAGGTTTTGCTGTTTTCCTGGTATATTTTTAGTCCAGTGTGGCCTTTAAAATATGCTCTCATGAATAAAGAACCAGATATGTTTGTAGGTATGTCTTCAACTAAATTTCCATGTACATCAGGCTTTTCTATGTGTGGTTATCCTGGTTTAATTCTGTTGCTTGGATCAGTAAACTGGTCAAGGACTACAGAACAATTATGGTTAGCTAACCCTACCTTAATTTAGAGAGATGCCTTATCATCTAAAAATGAAAACTCCAGTCCTGGAGGGCCAGCGCTGAGCACATTTGGCAAATTTGTGCTTTAAACACATTTACAAAATCCTCTAATTAACAGATAAGCTAAATCAAACTGTGCTGGACTAAACCTCTAGAACCATAGAAGACCAATTTTGTTTTTCTGAAGAACATTCCCAGGTAGCAGACACATTTGATCCAAATCTGGGCCACTTGTCACACTTACAAATCAGATGTGGGACACGCTTGGTCCAAACATTCATTGCTAAGGGTTGCAAATCTTTATGGATCTTTAAAGAATCTGTTTTTTTGTAAATGAAATATTGCCTATAAATAGTTTACAGTGCTTTCAAATAAAGAGTCCAGTTGAAGTTTGCCTGCCTATATAAACAGTTTAATTCCACTACCTTTCACTATTTTTCAGTTTTCAGCATTTGCTGGTTTAATCTACAGAAATACTGAACATTTTCAGAAGTTAAAACTTTATCTGTGTCTCATTATTGAATTGGTTGATGCAAGGAAACAGCTTACATTTAGTGCATCTCATGTATGTTTGTTTTATAGCCACTGGTTCCACATTTCCCTGCATGTTTGCAATCAACCATAGCTGGCATGCGCGTGGCTCCATATTTACACACAATGGATCTGGTGTCCTCGTTTTCAATGCTGGCTCAGACTCTTCTTCGCTTACTTGCACTGCCAAAGTCTGGCATATCCAGCCCGTTTTTCAATCAGGAGCAATTTAAAGTCCAGGTACTATAATGCAAAAGTCAATTTAGTGCTTGGCAAACAAACGTCAGAGTATCTGACAAAGTATGTCTTATCTGTGGTCACATATGTCCACCCCACACATGCTGCCATTATATTAATGATAACCTTGATGTGTTGAGCCCTGCTGGACATGCTTCTCCAGGACCTTTCTCATGTATGGTAGAACTGATCAGCAATGGCTTCTTATCATACCATTTTATAATTTTGGGGCTCGTTCTGACCACCATCACTGATGCTACTCTCCCTTTTTGTTACAATTGCTTGTCATCAGTCTTTGGGACTAACTTCCAACAATGGATCCATGAGGTTGCCTCATGTGATGTACCTTTCAAGGTCTGCTACTGTTTTAAAGCCAAGACATTTGTGTCACATGATCTCTTCTCTTGGTAGACTTCAATGCCTCCAATTACTCCAGCATCAGACTATTTGGGGAGGCGAGGAGAAATGGTACCTTCAGAGAAGCAGGGTCTTTATTTAATTTAACCAGGCAATGGTATGTCTTGCTGGGAACCAAGTACCTGATTGGCCAGAGGCCTGTGAATGGAATTATTTGCTCATCAGTACATAGCTTTACTGGTTTTAGAGGCTTAATGCAGCTGTGGTTCATGCTGTCAAGGAGTGGCCTTACTTTCCAAAGAATGCCTGTCTTTGTTTTTCTCTGGTACATCCAGATCAGGTTGAAGGACCTACTTGCTGCCACCAAAGATGCATTTACATATACAGTACATGTGGAAAAATAAAGTACATATGCTTATATTTACTGTATTTCTACACTTATTTCATCATGTTTAAACTAGCATTGATACCATACTTCAAACCAACAGTCTGCATGTGGTACTTCCTGAGGGAAAACCCATTTTACTAGTGAACCTGACACTATGCTAAATTATCTATAGCAAGTTTTCCACCAATGAGAAGAATCTGAGAAGAATGGTTCTGAATTTCCATGGTTGTACAAAGAAACAATAAAGGCCAACCTCTGCCTAACAAAACAACTCGTGAGCATATGTGTAGAATAAGGAAAACATAACCTCATACAGTGACTGGCTACAATGATATCCCCATGACATTCCCATTATATCTCCACAATATTCCAATATTCCCATTACTGGGAATTAAGTATAATGGTTTAGTAATGGAGTTACACAAAGGCAAGCAGTTGTTTGAGGCTGTGGGGATGGGAAGGGTGCCATCACTGAAACCGCCAGCCATTTGTTGTGGTCATATCCAGAGTCTGCCAATTATCTGGAAAAGCGGTGTGACATAATTAAGCGGATCCACCCCCCACACACTGAGCAACATCTGTAAAACACAGCAAGAGAAGAGAAAATGGGAAAAAAAAAGAAAAAAAAATCTCTAGTTGAATGTTTATATTGGATCACTATGTTTTGGTTGGTTTGCTTGCACATAGCAAAGTTATACTTAACCTGATTACAGCATCACTTTATCCGTCACAGTCCAATCAATATCAGTCCGATCTATATATACAACTCCGTCATCGTTCACTTTAGAAGGGCCTGTTGTCTCTGACTCTAAAAATAGAAATAGAAATACCATAGAAAGCACACGGCTCATGAACTAGTAGTTATAATCAGATTTTCATTTCCTTCTCCTCAGTGCAAAACAGTTTAGAGCATGAATGAGACTATCCTTGATATCCTTCTTCTTCTACTTCTTTTTCTACTTCTTTTTATTGCGTGAACATAAAACCCTGTGTAAGATGATGCACGGTATCATCTTGGCAGAGACTCAGAACCCAATAAAAGGCCGCAACGGCAGCCTGCATTATGACCAGAATAGTAGAGCGGATCAGGAAGTGGATGTTATTTCAGATAAGGTTCCATGGATCAGCCTGTAGCCAATTGTGACGAACTTTCAGTGTATGGCCTGAAACCTCTTCCACTTACTATTATAAGGTCTAGAAGGTATAAAATGGAATACTGTGCAACTGTTTAAAATGTGCAGCACTTAAATTACTCTCAGGGGGAAATGCAATGACCACACTGCAGAAGTACCATGCAGGCAAGTGAAAACATCATAGATGGTTGGATACCAGGGTACAGATCCAAATGTACATGCAATGTTTCTTTGGAAATATTAAATGTACTGTGTACCAGCTTATGTTGCAGTTTTGCCATGTGTTGTAGTGGGTGGCTCTGTAACTGCTGTGAAGGATATCCTGCATGCTCTGTGTAGGGTGTAGTCCTATACGGTTCTGACCAGGAAAAAGACAGATGTGGGATAAAGTGTGGTCAGTCCTCTTTTCCTTCCTTCCTGTGCATATCCCCCACAGTGCATTTACCTTTCCCTGAGGAGAACAACTCAGCTCAGTACAGTCCAGCCGCAGTGCTGATGTATCTGCTGGTCCATCTGGCTTACAGTAGAGGACAGCATGTGTCCCAGGTGTGCTGGCCATCAAGCTACTGGCTCCTCTGGGACTGCCTGTCACTAAAATCAGATCATCCCTGCCCATGACAAGAGCATTCACATACTCCTTGTCTGTCTGCTTTTGTTCATCACTGTACGTGCACACACACACACACACACACACACACACACACACACACACACACACACACACACACACACACACACACACACACACACTTGCCCAATATATGGCAAGAGTCACAGATGGCTTGCTCAAGTATCTTAACTAATAATAATAATAATAATAATAATAATAATAATAATAATAATAATAACAAAACAATCTGGTGTGCTTGTGTGTTGGCTTGTGTCCATTTATCTGTGTGTATTATAAAACAGTATTTGTGATGGTCTTGACTTGTGCATGATGTGGTGCTGGGTGGACAACCAAACTGTGGCACAGAATGGGTGGGTTCAGGTGGTCCAGGGAACACTGACTGATGGCTAAACTAATTGAGTGGCCAAGAGGCCTCAGGATAAGAGGGACTGGAGGGGGCAGAAAAATGCAGCCGAGCTGAAAATCAAGCTGCTGCAGGCTGGGTACAGGGCTGCTGGACTCTGAGGACTGGCAGGTGTCACTGGCTGACACCGTGCCCAGAGATACATGCTGAAGTGCTATGACACATTCACTTTCCCAAGGATAAACAGAGCATGTGTACACAGTCCTCTATCAGTGTTTACACACACCCACGATCTGTAGGATTGAAGGTCTAAATCATATGTAGGAATATTGATGGACTGGCCCAGACTGCTTAGAGTTTGAAGAGTTTCACTTGTGTGTGTGTGTGTGTGTGTGTGTGTGTGTGTGTGTGTGTGTGTGTGTGTGTGTGTGTGTGTGTATGTGTGTGTGTGTGTGTGTGTGTATGGTTCACTGAGTATTTTATGTTGTTATATAGTGTAAACAGAAAGCATTTGGTGGTTTTGCAAACTTATTTATATCGCAAATCAAGACAGTGTCAGACTCCGTGTATCATTTGAAGGTGAAATTAGAGTGTTTTAGTCAATGGTGTGACAGTCAGTGTGAGTAGGCGACCCTTATTTATCTATCAAAGTCATAACATGTTTGTGTTGTGTATCATGGTATGAGTAGCAGTTTCTGAGGAGCTGAGAAAAGCTGTTGATGGTCATTGACTGAAGGTTACAAAACTATCTCTGAAGACTCTGGACTCCACCAGTACACAGTCAGACAGCTTGTGTACTAATGGAGGAGACTGAAGACCATCGTTACCCTTCCCAGGAGTAGTCAACCAAAAGGATCACACCAAGTGCAAGGCATGTAATAGTCCACAAACGACTCCAAAGTAACACCTAAGCAACTAAAGGCTTGTTGTTAATGTAACAACAGTGGTGTGTATGGCAGGGTTGCAAGACAAAAACACTGCTCTCCAAAAAATAACATTGCTGCTGGTTTGAAAAAGATCACATAGACATGCCAGAAGGTTACTGATTTTGTGGATGGATGAGCATGTTTGGAATGGAAATGTTTGAAGAAAGCACACGTTTCTCATGCAATCTGTGAAACACAGTGGAGGTAGTATCATGGTTTTGGCCTGTTTTGCTGCATATGGGACAGGATGACTTATCATCATTGATGGATCAATGGATTCTGAAGGAAATCCTAAAGGAAAATGTCAGGACATATGTATGTGAGCTGAATCTCAACAGAACGTGGGTAATGCAGAAAGACAATGACCCTAAGCACATACAATGTTCTACCAAAGAATGCTTAAAGAAAAACAATATATATTTTTGGTAATAGTCAGAGTCCTGGCCTTAATCCAGTAGATATAGTGTGAAAAGACCTGAAGCAAGCAGTTCAAGGGAGAACACCCACCAACCCACACCCATTGTGCAGGGAGGAATGGAATATTCCTTAATAAATAAATTAGTAACTGTAATATTTGTGTCATTTGTTTGATTTGGATTGTCTTATCTACTTTTATGAATGGTATGAATACCTCATAAAGTTTTAGGTCAATTGTAGGCAAAAGTTTCACCACTGTAGCTTGTGTATAACTCTGGTACATTCCTGCACTGGACAGGTTCTCTCAGAAACCAGAACATTTTCACCCCTCCGAAAAATGTGTGGAGTTCATATTTGAACAATCAGTATCACATAAATGATCTGTGTGTTATGAGAAAATTGTGTTTTGTTACTCCTAAACTGCACCTATCTGTGACAGAAATCAATGGCACTTTAGAAAATTGCTGCTATTGCACTGTGTAGTAAACAAAAGTGTTCAAAATCTGAAGCCAGGTTTTGTCCTGTGTATGAATTACACTGGATCCTCTGAATTATGAAATCACTAACGGATTGTGAATTTTGCTATATCTGTGCTACAAGCAGGCTGACACAGCACGCTGAAATGATGTTATATGAATGTTACCGTACTTTCAGGACTATAAGTCACTACTTTTTTCCACACTTTAAACCATGCAGCTTATAATGAGCTTTATCTTCTTATATGTTATTTTCCAGGTTTTGGTTTTTTTTTACTTTGCAGGTGCGGCTTATATTCCGGTGCGTCTTATAGTCCGGAAAATACAGTGATTTATGTAATATTATACGACACCACCAGTCCATGAACCCATGCTCAATTACTACCAAAGTATTGCAAACTTTAGAACCAGAGGCCAATTGTGTGCAATGTTTTTGTAGTTGATGTACTTTTATTTGCCAAAACAAATTTGAAAAGTATTTATAGGAGACAGTCACACATACTATATAGTTGTTATTTTTACTCAACAATAATGTTACTTCACATTGGTAAAAGTAAAGAAAAACAAAAAAACAAAACAACAAGAACAAGAAACCCTGAACCACCTTCATTATTATTTATTTATGTGTATCAGTTGTATCCCTTCTCGTGACTGTTATTCTGAAATTTGAACACTGTATGAGCAAAAAAAAAAAAAAAAAAAAGCAAACATGCTAATCAGTCTGCATGCAGGTCAAGCTTTAACATATGAACAAAGCAGTAAACATGCACTGGAAGATTGCTTTGGCATTTAAACTGGGATTTAATTCAGTTGGTAACAAGTGAATTTTAAGTGTTTTCCATTGCTGGATTACTCACTGATATTTCATCACACAATGATCAGGTCACCATGGTAGATGGTATGGTATGTAACTGCCTGCAAAGTGTGGATCTCTGATTGTAAGTGTTAACTAACCTTATTTGTCATGGTTGGATATTTTTGGAGGGGTATTTTTGAGGTACTATTTTCGATTCAGCAAAGTCTGCATCTTAGCTTATTGTTGACCTTGTAATTCATAATTCCTTTTCTCTCTCATCAAAAGCTGAGACCCTAATAGGGCATGATGCAGATGGGAGTACAGGTTGAAGAGAGTGTGTTTAATGTTAACATATAGCTCTAATTATCAGCCTATAATTATTATACTTTGCAATTTAATTCAATAATGTCAGCTACAAATTATGTAGTAAAATGTAGTAAATAATTAAGCTACCAAATGACTATAATGAAGTAGATTTATTACTGTTTATAAGTTTGGAAGCCAAATATTTCTTCTGACTGGGCCAAAGTGTAACGTAGATCTCTTAAGATGTCTTGCTGAGTGCATTTTACGTTTTCTTGCTGACGTAGTGCTTTTGCTTAAGAGAAGAATAAGTCTTTTCGGTGGGACAATCAGAACAATCTATCCTCCCTTTAATATCCTGTCTGTAATATGCAGTGTTTCATCTTTATTTGGTCCACCACACAATCTGGAAAGTGTTCTGGAGCATTAGGTTTTGGAACACTAAGCAGAAATGGGACACTTTTTGATAAACAAACCAGGAGACGCTCATAAAAATGATATATTATTACATATATATTTTTTTAGTAATGAGAATCCTAAATGTAGATGAGTTAAAACTAAGCTTGAACATGGTATTTATTAATATAGTTTTATATGAACATTATAGAATGGAAAGCTGGAATACTGGAACAGAAATCTTTGATCAGGTAAAGTGAGACCATGCTTAAAGCTAATAGAAAACATATCTTCAGTAATGGAGAACAGCACTGTAGACCAACTGTGAATTAAACTGGAACAGGTAGTATGTATTGAACTCAAACTATGCTTTTGGTCATATTTGACCACCTTCATAAAAATAACAATTTTCATAATAAGTGTTTTTGATTACTGATGTTTAAAGGTTACAGAATTCATTTCTATAACTGTGTACATTTGGGAAATTGGAAAGCTGATTCGCAAACTAAGAAAATGGAGTACGGATTTGAGTACAAAGCCTGTCGCTGAGGCAGGACCCTGCTGAGATACAATGGGGTACCATGAAAGTATTTTTTCCTGTTTTATTGTACCAGTTAAGGTACTATTATGTCCAGTACAAAACAGTTCCTACATTGAATCCCTCTTTTTTAATGTGTGCAACAAACATTAGTGTTCAATTAAATGTGACAGGTATTTTAGGCATTTTAGGTATGTAAAATATATATTTAGGTATTTAAAAGTGAACAGGTATTTTAATGGAAACTAGCCCCACACCATGTTACACTTAACTGTGCCTAGGGGGGGAAGTTGTAACAACTTGTTCACACTTTGCTTAATACTGAATTGTTCATTAATGATAGGTGCTGGAACCCGAATTTTCATTTGTAGCAGGCATGTGTAAGTGGATGCATGCATTTAAAAAATGATAACTTATACAATAATTGAATTAATAATAATTATACAGTAATTATTTGGCAAACAAATCTTTAAAATGTCAAGTTTTAAGACTTTAAAGTCTGTGTGGGGCAACAAATCATGTACCCCCATTAGAGGTGTCCTGATTAAGTATTAATGCAGACTATCACTAATACAATCCAAACCAATCCAATATTTGTGTTCCTATAAATAATACACTCCAATAAATATTGCCCATATAAATCTACATTTTTAATAATGTAATGTTCCTGGTATATTTATCTTCTTTCCAAATACAATTCCAATCTGACATTTCCTTCTGAGTGCTACGATTGCAAGCTGATGGCTGTACTTTTTAACAGCTTACTGGCTATTTCAAGATGAGTCAGGTGGACTGATACAGACGTGTTCAAGAGTGCTGTTATAGTGAGATCATTATTTCTGTGCTTACTGGAGTAATCTGGGTTGAAGACTTTCAACATATTTCAAACCCTGTCTAGAAACGTGCCATTGCCACAGTTGTAGATCCTTGTAGATCCTGGTAGAGGCTTAATCAGCTGACCACCAAGGAAAGGCTTTATCAATGTTCCTCACTGACTATATAAGATTGTCACATTACACATGCAGTACCATTCTGACTTGTGCTGTTGTGTGTGTTGGTAGCAAAATATGCCTCCAAGAGGCATATTTGAAAGCAATTTGAGCAGCTGGAAGTGTTCAAGAGGGGTCACATTGTAGACTCTGCCAAGTGGGATAGTTTTATTAATGTATTGAAGGATCTGGGAGACAAATAATGTCCAGAAAACTGCCATTGCTACAGTTTATAATGCCTCTGGTAGAGTCTGAACCAGCTGACACATACAGTAATATCTGTCCTGGTCTAGACAGAACCATCTGATGTCTTCACAATGAGCATTTATGTTTTTTTTTTTTTGCATTTCTGTGTAGATACATTTGATGCGTGACAGAAATCACACCCATTATTTCTTTAGGGAAGAAGAGAAGCTGTCATATTATGGGTGAAATGCTCGCTCCAGTCAATATGAAACTCAATTGTTCTGTTGCTCATGAAGAAACTCATTTATAATACAGTCAGGAGACTGACTGACTGACTGTGTAATTGCTTTATTGTGCATGTTTGGATTCAGATGGATGACCTCAGCCACTAAAAATATGGTGTGTTTTGGCAGCCATGCAGTCCAAGATTGTCAGTCTTCTCCTTATCGAATAAAAAATGGGTCAATACTGATGTTTTTAGGAAATGACTCGTAATTTGAGATGTATACAGAAGACCCGAAACCAAAATCTAAGACCCTTTTTAGAGTGCGGTGTCATGCAAAAGAAAGCCTATTAATAATTAATGGCTGTTACTTCACTGGGCAAATGAAATATTCATGTATCGATCGAGAAGGGGGGAGGGGTGGCGAAGGGAGAGTGCATGTTTGTGACAAAGCAATCACGCAGGAAGTACACAGCACACAGCTCTCTCTCTCTCTCTCTCTCTCTCTCTCTCTCTCTCTCTCTCTCTCTCACACACACACACACACACACACACACACACACAGAGGAAGATGAAGTGCAATCACAAAGCAGAGCCAAGTGCACTCCACTAATAACACTGCCCCCATCACCGAGCGCACTCCGGATGATGCTGTTCATTAGCTCCTTGGTGGTCTGTATACAAATTCATTTAGGTATACATTGAACTGACTTATGCTTCAGCATATCAACATCTGGGCTTTAAAACCCGAAGCACAGTTGAGAGGCAGATCTCTTCTTGCTTCATCTCTTTTCTGATATTAGTGCTGCGACCACTCAATTTGTAATTTATTAATCCGGGGTTCTGGAAGGCTGTAGGCTTTGTTGCTGTCGTTAGTTGATGTAATTATCTGAACCCATGGCAGTGGCAATGGGCAGTGACTATTTTCTCTTGCCAATCTACTATATTAAATTGCTTTGATAATGAAAAGAGTACACTAGAGGAAGTGAGTCATTTCCCAGAAAAATGCATCAATTTAAGAGTATGTGCTCCTGATTTTGATTTTGATTAAAATAAAACAAATCAAAACCATGAACGACCCCACAACCCCGATGAATAGCTGAGTTAAATAAATGCAGTTAAAGCAGCTGCTGGTTTATACCAGTGCAGTCATGAAATTCTAGTATCTAAAATGAACCTCATAAACACATACAGCTATCCGAGGTGAGAAACTAGGCTACTGTCTCATGAACAACATGTTGTAGGTGTGAGCGCGTCAAAGCTAAATGATCATTTGCCCTCAATGCTGACATACTGTGATTAGGGGAGCAGCTGTTTGAATGTGTCATGCTTAGATAATAAAGATGGATGATGTAACCTAGTTGCTGTGCTGAGGTCACTGCGTGAGAATGCCTATTAATCTGAAAGATGAGGCAATGTTTTTCCCAACCAATAGATGCAGCTGTAAATCTTAAAGGGGAACAATGAATTACATGTTGCACTGAATATCACCAAATTTGATTTGCAAATAACATTAGCTATAACCACGGAGATGCTGGATCAGTGTTAAGGGAGCTTTATTATTTTAAGAGCATATTGTATTTACTCAGTAGTGCCATCATGTAGGAGGATGTTGGGACAATGGGGCCATTTCTTCTGCTGCATTCTAGAGCTGCTTTGTCTCCATTCCCTCAAATAACTTGTAGTATCTTTTATATTGCAGCCATAATATTTAAAAACCTGAAAGATGTGTTTCAGTGGGTCCATGTAGTGGTAGACAGATTTATGACCAACTATTGTTTTTACAGCAGCTGTTAAGACCTATAATAGCTAGCTATTCTGCAGTGCTATGAATGATCTCTACCAAATAATACCTGCTCCGTGGTGGTCCTGTGGGGTCCTGAACAGCCATCTAACTATACAACTACATAGTTCTCCGGTGTGGTAAGTAAAGCTGATAAAATGAACCATGAGTGCAGAAACAAGGAGGTGGTCATAATGTTGTGGTTGATTGTAAACCAGTAAAACAAATGAGTTTCACACCGTTATTGTGCTGTGATGTAGCGCTGCATAATATATGTACACTACTGGTCAAAAGTTTTAGAACCCAAGTTCAAAAACATGTGTTCTAAAACTTTTGACTTATACTCATACAAAAGCTGTGCAACATATGTGTGTCATGAACTCATTGTTTATGCTCCCGGCAAAGAACAAAGTCAAAGAACAGAGACTTGTTTCCCATCACCCATCACTATATAATCCCTGTAAAAGGGTGCGCTATATAATCCCCGTTAGTCTTGTGTCTCATTGTGAATTCCGACCATTCCTCTGCACGGTCCCTTCCCAGGGACTAACTATAGTTCTTCATTATTTTTGATGTACTGCTGCTTCTGCTGCTGGTTTATTATTGGGTATTTTATTATCTGAAGAAGTCTTTTTTAAAAGTACTTTAATCATTTGTAAAATGCAATAGAAATTTAAGAGAAAACTATTTTCTTGTGACCTTTGCCCTTCCTGATGGGTCAGTCAACACAGATATGGATAATGTGGGGCAGTTTAGAACATGAACCAAACCAAACAATAATTAAATTAAGACACAAGAAAAACATCCAGTACATATTTGTTACCATTAACAAATATATATTTAGAGAAGACAGTGACACATGCCAGTTATTGTTACTCATATTGTTATTTTCATCCTTGGCTACTCAAATATCTCTTCATAAAAATGAAGACAATGTAAATATTTGTATTATTTTGACCATTTGAACTCCTGTTGGAAATTTATCATTGAGAGTGTTTATTTGTCATGATTCGATTCGATTCGACTGACATATTGGATTGGATAGTTCTAATAATATGTTTTCCAAAATCCTTGGCATTAGCCCCAATAAAGTAAGAAAAACCTAAATATCTGTTTTAATTTGTGTTATTTATGTATGTATCAGTATTATCCCCTCACAGGAACACTGTGTGAGCAAAAGAAGAGAGCAAACAGTCATTCTCATTTTCCCCTATAACACAATATCTGGGTCAGTGATGTCATCAGCCCTGCCCCCTCTCACTGATCGGTCAGAGTCTGTATGCAGGTTGAGCGTGTGCACGTGGACAGAGCAGTAAAGATACACGGGAAGCTCCTTTGGCATTTAAAATGGGATTTATTTCAGTTGGAAGTGAGTGAAGTTTAGTTGTCCAAGCTGGAGTCCTCACTGATAATTCGTGCCATGGTTAGACAGGGTAGGTCTTGTAGTTTGCTCTGATACTGGTCATGAACACTTCTGATCTTTGATCTCTCTTTGATCATTTGCAAAATGTAATAGAAATACAATAGCAATACATATTGTTTGTGACCTCAGACATTTAAGACCTTCCTGATTTGGAACTTGACCTAAACTAACTAAAATACGTCTGTACAACCGATATATCTAGTACATCTTTAGTCTCATCTCATTGCCTTCCGTGAGTGTCAGTGTGGTCTGCTGTACAAGGCTGTAACTGTCCACTGGAAAATGTAAGTGTTGTTTGTAAGTGCAAGCCACTTCTTGTCACGGCACAAACAATACCCTCAATACCTTCAGAGTGTAAGATGTGAAGATACATGAATTGCTAGCAGTTCAATGACTTGTTCCAATGGCATCCTCTGTAGTGCAGCTATTTCTGTTTACAGATTACTGCTGCTGTCCAGTCTCTCCTGGAACCGAGCTGTAATTACATGTAAATGGACTGATTCTTGGACAGTGAGTGACAGGAGGCTCTTTGATCAACACCCAGGAAGGCGGAGCAGCACTCTGAGAAAATGTGATGAGTCTTTTGAAAGCACTACAGTAGCAGCGTTTCCTGGAGGTAAATGCCCACAAAAATATCTGTTCATGGCACAAACAAGGAAAGTGACGGTGCTTGTAAATAGAGCTAGTGGATGACATTTTTGGTGCGCCAGTGTCTGTGCACAGCTGTCGCTTTATAGAAATAATCAGAAATACTCGAAAAGGAATTTAGAACCATTCTCTTGTTTTGTTTTTTTGACATTGTCTCATTTATTTGCAAAAGTAATTCCAGTCATTATATGAAACAGTCACATGCCATATTAATGTCTTTCTTGAAGACCGTCGGCTTTTCAAATATGTAATTACTTAAGATGTAAATACTAACAGAAGTTTATTATCTTTTTGAAATTTCTTTACATTTTTTTTTTTGAAACTGAAAATAAACCTGGGATTTCTTTTGGTTTATATGGTTACAGTTGGGTGTCTGTACATTGAGAATCAATCAATCAATGAGATCCTGCCTCTGAGATCCATGCATATTTCCAAAATTGCAGGTCACAGCAGGCAAAGCCTTCAAGTATTTTGTTCTGGATCATATGTAAATGCAATCCTGTCTGAGTAAGGTTTTAGTAAAATCATAAAAGAATAGAAAGTCTGTCTTCTATAAGCAATGAAAATGAAGAACATGTATCATGTCCAATGAAAAACATGTATATCCAGTTTTGTCTGTTTTCTCCATTGCTTGATCCCTGAATTCTATATGAATAGACCAGTCGAAATACTCTAAGATTACTTTTAATTACTCTTATTTTGAATTCAATTCCATTCAATGGACATTTTATTAGTGCATCTCAAATAATGTAATAATGTAAAAAAAAAATATTCTTGGACAGTGACTGACAGGAGGCTCTTTGATCAACACCCATGAAGGCAGAGCAGCACTCTGAGAAAATGGGAGTCTTTTGAACATATTATGAATTTGTTCACAATGATGAACATATTTGTGTTTTTACGTGTCAGATTTTATATTAATTACACGTAATGTGACATTTTAGACTTTTATTTGTTTGTTTGTTTTACTGTTGATCGGTTTGGCGTATACATTTATATTTGAGGATTGACTAAATGACTTATCAGACTGCTTTAAAAAAGAAAAATTAAAAGCTTGAAATATATCACTTTACATATATTTATATAAGTTTAGCTTTTTGAATTGAATTATGATCAAAAAACATGTTCACAATATTCTCATTTTTGGAGGTGCACTAGTACATTCTTCCATATAATAACCATTCATTGCACAGTATGTTTTTTCCATTTCATAATGCATTCTGGCTCTGTAACAGAGCATTTACCTGCTTACTGCTGTCAACTATGTTTTTTTTTCTGCATTGACTGCAGAACCAAAAACCCTATTAAGCTCAGGGGTCATTGCTCAATATAGAGAAAATAAATGCAAAATTGATTTCATACCTTTCCTGAAGTTGTTTGGTTTTCAGAACTGCACTTACTCCCCAGAATGTGTGTGTGTGTGTGTGTGTGTGTGTGTGTGTGTGTGTGTGTGTGTGTGTGTGTGTGTGTGTGTGTGGATATGATTGATTTTGGTCAAATGAACCACATTTGCTCTCAGTGAAGTTTATATCTGCTGTAATATCACTGTAAATGCAAACCTCATTTTTTAAAGCCATTTCTCCTCATTTTCTACTACAGCTGTGCTTCTGTGCTGACAGATATATTGCAACACTGGGCAGGGATCTCTAAAACAAGAGCATAGCTCACTCCTTCTGCCTTACTTTTTTATCATCAGACACAAGCAGGAACAAAAAAACACCATATCGTCCTCTTGGAACTATAAGGTTCTGTCTGAGCAGGTTTAAGATTTTGAGCCTTAAAGCCTTTATAACAACAGTGTAATTATGGAGGGGTTTTCTGTTTTCTAGATAATGAGTCCAAAATGCATCTTCGGCAGACACGTAGCATTAAGACGATTTCACAGACTCTGTAAATAACTCAGTTTTGATTCAAATGTTATATAAAATCTTATGATTAATTATAATATCAACATGAGGTGATTTCAGTGTGCACAGTGCAATCAAAAACATTAAATGATGAATTAAATTAAATACATTATGCATCTGTTTACAAGGAGAATTGGTCAGTTTTTATATAATGGTGCCCAGTCTGTATTGCCAGTAGAGCAGTGCCAGAGAGGAGTTAAGCACCTTGTCCAATGGCACAACCAGGAGAACCTAACCAGGACTGGAATTTGAACCCACAGCCTTCAGTTTGCTCAAGTCTTTAACAAATTACAATGTATGACTCAAGACTACCAGACCAATTAGAGCAGGAGTCGCCATCCCTGCTCCTGGAGTGCTACAAACCAGCAGACTTTCGAATCAACCCTAATCCATCTCACCTGATTCAACTAATTACTGCCTTCAGAGGTACTTGATTGGCTGCAATTGAAACCTGCAGGAAGGTAGCTCTCCAGGGGCAGGGTTGGTGACCCCTGAATTAGAAAGTGTTTATAATAGAATATTAAATATGGAATTATTAAAGAAAAGAAACATTTTATATTCAAGTAATTGTTCTGATACCTGCTAGAGGACAATATTCAAATAACCTGAGAAATTGAAAAATATATATAATAATAATAATAATGGCTTATCATTCAGGAACATGTGTGTTCCCTATAAAGCAGTCATACAAAAGTCCCATGACAGATTAACCCGCAGTCATATATAGCTGATATCTCATTATGACCAAATGCACCGTGCCTTGCATATAGATACAGCTGTGTGTGAGTGTGTGTGTGCGTGCACGTGTGTTTCAGTGCATTAAGAGTATTTGCTTTCTTTTCAATTATAGCAGTGTCAGGGTTGGATTCTGTCAGGAAAATAGCAGGATGCGTAGACGACCTTACAATGAGGAATTATCTTGTATCCATAAGACATATATATTTATTTGTATTATCATATTGATGAACTTATTATACGATAGAATTTGGGTTGAGTTCCCCTTTAGTTTCTCATTATGATCTGTAATGTGAAGATAAACACATCCTCCTGCTTATTAATTCCTATTTTTCTCCTCTTCTACTTATCCCCAGGCCCATGGCTTGAGGTTTCCATTTAAATCGCTCTCATTGTGAAAGGCTCTGTGTGTGTGTGTGTGTGTGTGAGAGAGAGAGAGAGAGAGAGAGAGAGAGAGACTGAGAGAGACTGAGACTGCCTGCTCACTCGCTCGCTCGCTCGCTCGCTCTGCTTCTGGCCTGATGGTTTAGGCTGTCTGTAGGTGATAGGATTGCTCTGTGGACCAAGGCTTAATTGTTCATGGTGAGCAGGGGTGGAGCTGATTAGAGCTTTTACAGGCCAGCTGCTGGCTGCTGAGGGAGAAAGGCTATTTTCTTTCTCTCTGTTCAAAAAGATGTGGCTGCTGCATCTTCATTTACAGTGTACCTATAAGCATGGCACTGCATCAGCTCAGAGGCTCATGAATCAGAAGGATAAAGCACAGACTGGCACCAAAACAAAACAATTGGAAAATGTTGACTGGAAAGACATCAGTCAGTGCATGTGTTCTACATATGTAGAGGCAGGTCCATAAATATTTAGACAGCGAGACATTTTCATTCATTTTATCTCTGTATGTTTTAAACACTTGGATGCAGATCAATTGGAGTCGGTCACTGTCTGGACTCCACAGATGTCAACAAATGCTGAGATTCCTGCCTTGAGATGCTGTGCTGGGCCTTTACTGTGGTTGCCTTCAACTGCTGCATGTTTGCGGTTCACTGAGCCGTCGGGTTGAGGTCAGGTGACTGACTGCCATTTGTGAACGTTCTCTTTCTTTGCCTTAAGTACACTGTAGAATCCATCCTGCTGCTTTATCAGCAGTCACGTCATTATTAAACACTAGTGACATAATTCGTTTTGCAGCCGTACATGCAAATGCAATAAGAGTGCCTCCATCATGTTTGACAGGTGAGGTTCAATTGGGTCAGGAATAATTTCTTTACTTTGTAGATCTTTGTTTTAGTGATTTCGAAGAAACTTCTTTATTTATTTTTATTTACTTTCTGTCCCAAATTTACTTTAATTGTGCTCCCTGGTCTTCTGGGGCATTTTGGTATGACATCACATATAAGATATATATATTAAAAAATAATAATAATAATAATAATTTCTATCAGGACCCCTCGGGACCATCACAGAGCAAGTATAAGGTATATGTGGGTGGTGGGTCACTGGCACTGCAGTGACACTAGAACATGGAGCAGCTAGGTAGGAGCATCTAACAGAGTGGACAGTAAGTGGGCACAGTGTATAAACACTCCAGCAGCAATACTGCGTCTGATCCACTCATACCAGCAACACACACTAACACACCACCACAGTGTCACTGTCATTGAAGTGCTGAGAAAGGCACACCATCCTCATAATACCTGCTCTGTGGTGGTCCTGTGGATTTCTGACCATTGAAGATCAGGGTGATTGGAGGATAACAAAGTATGCAGAGAAACAGGTGGAGTACAGTCTACAATTATAGATCTCTAAAGTACAGTATGGTAAGATGAGCTGACAGTGAGTGTAGAAGCATGGAGGTGATCATCATGTAATGGCTGATTGGTGTTTAGTGAATATAATAATACATACATATTCACCAGCATGGAGTTGCAGGGGAGGAGGGAGGATGAACACAAGCTGCTTTTTGCAGGTCTATATCAGTCTAGTAGTGGAGGAACCTCTTGAGGGACTTTAATGGGCCTCGTTTTACCCTGGAAAAACACTCAGCGTCTGCTTTGAATATATACCTGCAGGACGGAGCAGTTGACCTGGCTGACAGTTGGTTACAGTGTAGCCTACTTTATATTCTAACATAGACGCTCTGAGTTTAATGCCCCGAGTTTACCATTGTAGCCCACCTAGAATTATGGGAAGTATAAAATGTAGAAGAAATCTGTGGAGTTCAGAGAATTTACACATCCATCCATCTTTTCCCAGCGAGGGTGCTGCAGACTGACCCGCCACGTTCCTGGAAATGCCATCAGAGTGGCCATGCATCTTATCTGACATCTTTATTTTCCTTCCTGCTGAATATTCCGGAAGAGAAGCTTTATTTCTTCTCTCTGTTGGGCGTCTTTCTCTGAAATCCCACTCACACCAATTTGCCAGGAACGTACAGCGTTATCGTTCTCGCAACGCTAGGCCGTCACACAGGCTGATGGCTATCACCTCACAGTGCCAATGTTAGGAGGAGTATGGCAGCATCGATTTCCTCCCGGCTGGTGGGCTGAGCTCCATCCCCAACCACACACACACACACACAGATATTTGCACACACTCCAGTCTCAGACAGCCACACTCAGTTCAGTCACCCGCCTCCCCTCTTGCCTGATGCTAATCTCTTTAATTGAGTGTGTGAGCCAGCTCCAGTTGGAGAGAGGAGGAGGAGTGCTGAATTGATTAGGGGTGTGGAGATGGGCTTGCACGGTGGCTTTTCCACTTACCTGAGGCACATGCCAGGTTGACATTGTCTGTGCTCTCTACTTTGTGTGTGCCAAACCTTTCCTTTCTCTCTCAAAGAGGAATGGAGGAGAAGGCTGAAGGCTCCATGAATAACACTGATAGGCTGAGCTGATGCTTTTGTTGGCTTGTAAAGTCTAATGTTGCTGAACTTTATGGGGTTTTCAGGAAAGCGTGTGCACACTGTCCAGTGCATGACCAAGCAAACTGTCACACTGACGTGATATGGATGCACTCTTCTAATCTAGAAGCCAGCATAAAGACCCTGCATTACTTCATTTGGAAGAGATGGAAAGAGAAACAGAAGGAAGGAAAATGCAAAGGGTTATGAAGGTCATGAACCAACTTCAGCCAGCAGGAGCAGAGAGAGGGAGGGAGGGAGGGAGAGAGAGGGAAAAACAAAAATGTGATTACATTTAGGAGGTTTAGGTAATGTGGTGAAAAGCCTGTAAAGGAGGTGGTTTAGTAGGAGCTGCAGTAATGAACAGAAACAGAGCAACGACAGGAAAAACAGCCTGTAAAGAAGGTTTAACCAAAAGCCTGCATGAAGAGAAATGTTTTCAAATGAGATTTGAAGACAGAGAGTGTGTCTGAGTCCTGAACAGTAACATGAAGGGTATCCCAGAGTTGGGGGGGCGCTTTGTAGGAGAATGCTCATCCCCCTGCAGTGTTTTATCTAATTCAAGGAATCGTTAGTGAGCCAGCATCTTGTGAGCGAAGTGTACGCGACGGGTTGTATGGTTTAAGTCTTTTTGATTCTGTGGGGTTAAACCATTGAGTGGTTTGCAGAATTTAACAGGTAGTCGATGAAGGGATGGACTATGACGAATTATTTTGATTAAGAAGAGCTTCTGCAATGATGTCTAAACTACCAGCAGGGCATCATGGTGGCATTGCACATAATACATGTGTCACACAGCTCCAGGGACCTGGGGTTGTGGGTTCCATCCCTGCTCAGGTTTCTACGAAGAACATGTTTGCCCCGTGTCAGTCCAGGTACCACGCAGTAGGTGGATTGGCCCCTTAGTGTGAATGAATGCTTGTGTGTGGAACATTGTGATGGATTGGTGCCATCCAGTGACTCGGGACCCAATGCAACCCTGAACAGGATGAAGTGGATAAGAAGGTGAATGTGTACGCAATGGTTTGAGCACAGCTGGCCAGATATGTCTGATTTTCAGAGTGAAAGTTCATTTTTCTCAGTATCAGATATTAATGATGATTATTTTTAGTAAAGGATTAGATCACTTACGTTCACGTTGGAAATCAACGTAAATGACAAACGTAAATCGGTGACATTTATCTAAGTATTTGCATACAACTGACAGCGATATGTTAAACCAGTCCTTCAGCATTGATCTTGCAGATCGTATCAGGACATCCATAGTTGATTTATTCCATCAATATCGCCTGTCTCCCATAAGAAATGTCTTGCCTCATGCCCACTCTTGACCCTTGTCCATCTCTGGACAGTGCTCTACTTGTGACGAGCGACACTGACAGGCTGTATTAACAGGTTTGTACAAAGAATGGCCTTTTCCCTAGTGGTGGACCTGGGCTGTCACTCAGCAGTCCTCCGATGTCTCCTCTACTCTTATCGCTCTGACGGCCCCCTGTGGGAGGGCCACATGTGGTTCAAGTGGAGAGTGAGAAGATTCTCTAATTATCCCTGTCTCTCCTTTCACTGCTGTCACCTCTCCAGGAGAACACAAGTGCTGAAAGCAATGCAACGCAAACAGGCTGATGGAGGGTGTAAAAAAAAGGAAAACTAACTTTCACAGACGCCTGAGTGACTTCGACCCCCTGCTGAAGGAACTTTTGAACACGAGAAACATTTCCTCTGCAGTGGGAGAAACAAACACTACTTTTATGTCTGTCTCTGCACTTCATCTCTGCAGACACACACACACACACAGACACACACACACACACACACACACACACACACACACACACACACACACACACACATTCTCCTACTCTGCTTTTCTGGGAAAAGAGACCACACAGAGACCAAAGCTATAGAAATATCTGTCCTCTGCAAGAAATCCCCAGTCATTAAACATGGTGTGACAGCAGCATTCAGCAGAAACATCCCAGAAGTGCCATGAGTTGTCTCAGCCACACACTCTATGTATTGATTCTCCACTATTGTCCTT